>JAUCMX010000015.1:18357286-18447286 GCA_033459395.1 Hemibagrus guttatus | reverse complement strand
ATTCCGGTGTCATATATCACTACATGACATGAAAGCTTGAAGGTCTCAGCACGTGCATTTGTATAGGAATCTTTTGGGTTTTTCACACTTGAAAGTTAGTTAGTTAACTCTGGGTGCAGAATCCTGGGTTATCTTGACATTTCACACTACTTATATTTTAACCAGGCTTAGCAATTATTCCTGGCTATTCATAACCTGAAATGTCACACTATACATTCCTAAAGCCTGGGTTAACCTTCTTATTTGCATATATGCGATGTCAACAACCATGACTGATAAATACACAGACACTGACATATGCATCCGCTTTGAATAAGAGCTTTCGCATCAGTTCTGCGCTGGAGCAGCCATTGTTTAACATTTACAGCTTTGTAACCTTATCTTTAGCCTTTTTAAGTTTGTCACAGAGTTGAGCCAGCACAAAAGCGGTGCTAACCCTACGTCAGAGAACAGTTTCATACCTGTAAATGTGCTGCAAACCCCTCAAACCCCCTGATGGTAACATACCCAACTTGTACTTTAAAACACGTCCATCTAAGTGGAACACGTTCTGTCAATCACGGTGAGAATTAGCGGGATGAACTGCTCTTAGCAGTAGCTGAGTGTGTTAATGATAGCATTAGCTCTGTGCAACAAAAGGTCTGATTGTGGAGTGTAGTCAAGGGTCCATTAATCATTTTCCTCTGTCAGATGTCACACAGAGAATCCAGTATAAAGAAAAATAAATAATAAGACATTATAAGAGTCTGAAAGTGCAAGAACACAATTCTTTTGATAAATTCTTTTTTTTTTAATAAAGCAAAATTAATATGATGCTTTTATATTTCTTCCATATTTCTTTTGTATTGCTACAACCCCCTCCAGAAGTTACTGAAATTCAGTTTTGTTTCATCATTCATTTCACAGTCCTCAGAATTTATCTGCTGTTCACTTTGCATTGTTCTGAAGGCTAAACTACTGCCACACTGAGCCATTAATCACAGAAGAAAAAAGGAAAACTCTCAATTTTGTTTATTAAACTGGGAGACTGATATCCACCATTTAAACATACATTGAGCTGAGTATTGAGTTCAGAGTGGAGACTGGAGATGAAATATTTTACTGAAAGTTTTTTCTTGTTTTATTGTTGGTGTGTTGGTACGTTCAGCCGGTTGTGAGCATGTGATCACCAGCATTCCTGTATCCATTATGAGCCCCAACTGGCCAGATAAATATCCCAATAAGAAGGTGTGCACTTGGGTCTTAACCACTACACCAGGTCACCGAATCAGACTGGTAAGTCTGTGTTTCCTCGTCATTTTTCTTCGTGTTGTTATTCTTAATGGAAAATATTGACACAAAATGCCCCTCACACACACCTTCACCATCTGCAACCGGCTTCAGCCACAGACTGAACAAAACGAGCTCTTCTCTTCTGTCATGTGATTTTTGAATATGAGCTTTCCCATTCTTTTCTACAGGTAAACAGGAAGTATTGTGACAATGTCTTTTTTAAACTTATAGCATAAAAACATTATACAGGTGTTGAAAATACATCCCGTTTCACTATATATCACTTTCCCTCCTTTAGTCCATTAATGAGATCGACATGGAAAGTCATCTTGAATGTTCCTACGATCATCTGGATGTTTATAACGGCCCCAACAACGCATCGCCCAGTTTGGGACGTTTTTGTGGAAGCAAAAAACCACCACCTGTAATTTCCAGCACCAACAAGATGTTTCTACAATTTTTCTCGGATAATTCGGTGCAGAAACGAGGCTTTGAGGCATCTTTTACAACAGGTAGCTTACTCCTTGCTCAGAGACGTTATCAAGACTCAAAATCCTTCAAGGCAGTATTCTTTCAATCCTTCAATTCAATTCAATTCAATTTATTTGTATAGCGCTTTTAAGTTATTATCTATCCCTAACCTTTATCCCTAATGAGCAAGCCTGAGGCAATGGTAGCAAGTAAAAAACTCTCTGAGATGATATGTGGAACCAGGCTCAAAAGGAAACCCATACTCATTTGGCTGACACTAGACAGTAAATGATGTAAATCTTGATAATGTCCTTTCTACAACAGTAACCGAGAGCTCTTGAGGAACTAATAAGTCAGTGTAGTTTCCGAGTTCATTATAGACTTTGAACTAATTCCTTCCTGCTGAAAGCTGACTTTCACCTTTCACTTTTACCTTGACGTTTGGTTCTTCTTAGTGAATGTTTTTAGGTAATTAATATAATATGTACCACATGTTTGACTTATGTGATTAAATTGTAATGGTTTTTCCTCTTCATCATATGTTACAACCGGCGGTGTCCGGCTGGATATAACAGACCCAACGCGAAGCTTCCGTGAAACAAAAAGGGGTTTATTAAACATAACACACGAGACATGACATGAAACAAAAACCGCGACATCACTTCGGCCTACATACGAACGAGGACTAGCCACTAATGATGACACAGACAGGACTATAAATAGGAAACATAATCAGGAAACATTAGGAACAGGTGAAACATCAATCAACACACAATAGGACAGGGCAGGGCTTAACTAACACACATGGCCAAGGTAAACAAAAACAGACATCACATGACAACCCCTACTGAGAGCCCCCTAGTGGTTCACCCTCAGCCCTGCTACCCGTAACATCATATCTGTCACACACATTAAAGCCTATTGAGCTGATGTCTAAAAAAACAATCCAGTCAGTATAAGAAGTAATTATTGTTTAGTAAAGCAAATATATTATTGCTTTGCTAAGACTTTTATTTAGTTTAAGCTTTTTTTTCACACCTGATGCACTGTACTCCACTGCAATTGTTCATAACTTATTGTTATGTCTTTTATAAAGAAAAGAATTCCACAATTAAGGAAATATAACCCAATGATTATATATTTTTTTTAATCTGATGTGTTCAGCTACTGCCAATGAAGGAAGCGCAGCAGTGAGGTGGCGTGTGAGAACTTAGGCAGGTTGGAAACAAGTCACGCAGCTGCATTTTGGATCATTTGCAGAGGAAGAATTGCATTCAGTGGTAGATCTGCCAGTAGAGAGCTGCAGTAGTCCAGTCTCAAAATGACAAGAGACCGAACAAGCACCTGAGCAGCCTGTGTGGATAAAAACGTCCGAATCCTTCTGATGTTGCACTATTTTGAAACTATAAATGATTTTGTGGCTATGATTTATTAGACCAAGGCCATGAATGATTAGATTAGATTAGATTCAACTTTGTCACTGCACATGAGTACAAAGGAACATGAGGAAATCCAGTAAGCATCTAACCAGAAGTGCAAAATAGTAGTGCAGTATAGACATATGTACAGAGATAGATAGATAGATAGATAGATAGATAGATAGATAGATAGATAGATAGATAGATAGATAGATAGATAGACAGATAGACAGATAGATAGAATTTATATACTTTATATAATATTTAATTATAATTAATACATGGCCTCAGGTTTTTGGCACAAAGAAGCAAAACAGAGCTTTACTTGGCAGCTCCATAGAATATATTGTGTAATATATTGTAAAGTACTTTTTATTGGTTTGTTTTTTATGGCTCTTTCAGAGAAGCTTATAATTGCATATTGATAATAAAAATTAAAAAAAAAGCCTTGTGTCTGTTGCCATTGGACACCCAAAAATATTTTATATGGATAGATATTTGACATTATTTTGTAGAAATCTGTCCTTTCTTCTTTTCTGCCCTGTAGAGTGTGGTGGAGCTCTGAAGGCTGAGATGGAGCCTGAAGATCTATACTCTCATGCTCAGTTTGGTGATAATAACTACAGTGCAGCCGAGGAGTGTAATTGGGTCATTTCAGCTGAGAAAGGATTCGGAGTTAAGCTCATCTTCAATATCTTTGATTTGGAGGACGAGGCAAAGTGCACATATGATTACATAGAACTATTTGACGGAAGTGACACTAAAGCACCCTGCCTTGGCCGATACTGCGGATCTGGGGTAAGGATCTCCATCTTCGAATATCCCTCTAGAATCTTTCATCTCCCCAAATTATCAATCTCACAAACATCACCCAAATATCCTTCCAAAAACTTCCAAATTCCATTTCTGTAAACATCTCAATCTCTCTAAACATTCCCCCGGGATTATTACCAGTTTACAAACAACCATTTAAATTCTCATAAAAACTCCTCATAAAAACTCCAGGCCCTTTTAAAGATTCCACAAAAATTCCTGTAAATCTCTGAGCCATCATTCCTCTAACTTTCCTCAAACATTCCATTGTTTGCTGCATAAATCTGTCTAAATACTAACAACTTTTAATTCTTAAAAGTCTTTCAAACCACTCCAAAAAGCGTAAACTCCATATCCACATGCCGAGTTATGGCTTCCTGTTATAGCAATATCTTTATTTTTTGTTACTGCAGCCTCCAGATGACATTTACTCAGCTGGGGATGCCATTGTCATCAAATTCCACACTGATGATACAATCAGTAAAAAAGGATTTCACATCCAATACACCAGCACCGAATTTCAAGACACACTTCACACCAGTAAGTGACTCGGTGTAGTGTTCTGGAGCTTTTCTCTCTCATACATGCCCAACTTAAACCTTAAAGTTTTTTTTTTTCTCTGTGGAAATCGCCCTTTATTCATAACCAAGTGACTCAAATCTAAATCAGGATGATTTATTGGCCAAGAAGATGAACTTGGTAAAGTGCAAAAGGTTGGCTAAGAATGAAGCAGGGCTTGCTTGATTAATAATAAGCTAACGAGTGAGGAAAGCTTACAGTCTCTAAACTGCTGTGTCATGCTTTCAGTGTCAATCACTGAACACTTTCCAGCACTGTGTGACACTGTTATCTATAGATAACAGTCCAGAAGGAGCTTAAAGCTGTCATATTGTCCATCTTGTTCCTCTTCAGCACATAGTTTAGTGTCATTCAACACCAATATTAGACTCATGTAGCAGATGCTATTATACAGTTTTTTTGATCAATTGGTTCGTGTATTAAAACGACCCTTTGAAATAAGCTTTCCTTACTTGTTAGCTATATTAGCCTTGTAGGTCCAGTGCAAAGCTAATTTCAGTCACCAGACATATTTTGCTACGTACATTTATAGTAAGGCCTCTATTACAAAGCTCAAGTACTTTTTTATTCATTTATTTATGTACCTTTTGGCTCTCCTAGAAAGCAAACAAATACAGATTTTTATCAATGAAATGGAAAAATGGCTTTATAATGCTGTGGATTAATAAACATTTTTCAACATGGTGTCTGTCTTTCTAATTTCTTATTTATTCATTTATTCTGTCAGAATCAGGGTTTAGTTGCATTCTTCAGTTTCCTTTCAAGCAACTAGAAGTGTTTATGCAGCTATTTATTTGATTGGGATTCTGCAGCTTTTAGACCAGAGCTGAAGTAATTGCTTTAGGATTTTGGACAAGCAGACCATTTATGCCCCTTACTGTTCAGTGGAGGTACTGTAGATGTCATTTTTGTAGTTAAACTTTGTTTGCTGAAAGCCAGTAACATGAATACTCGCACTGGGAAAAGTAATCGAAACCTTTCAAGGCTTTTAAAACAAACCAGGTGTTGTATATTCTTGTAAATGATTAAATAAGAGATAAAACACATGGGGACATGGTCTCATAGAAACATAACCAATGATATGCAGCCTTTCCCCCCCTCACGTATACATTACAGTATAGTGATTTTTTGTTGTGGAACATCTATGAACAAAGTTAGCTTCTGTAATCATTTATTACTTTATGGCATAGTCATCACCTCACCTTTCTTTCACTCAACAGCAAAAACAATACTAATTTTATAATAATAACACTAAGATGTTGTCCTGCAGCTGCTGTCTGTTCAGGGTCTGGTCATCTGGTCCACATGTTTTGATTTTAGTACACATTTTATTCCAGACACCCCTCCTGATGCAAAGCTCCCATTTTATCTGGACTGGGGGCCAGCACTGAGAGTTAACCCCCAGTGGCTGGGTTGGTTCCCTGCCTGGGAATCAATCCCAGGCCAAGGAAGCAAGAGTGTGGGAACCTGCCGTTGGACCACCAGGGATCTATTGTTAATAGGTGAAGCAATCTAATCAAAGGAAAAAACACATCAAATAATAACAAATATAACAAATATATCAGCAGTGGAGACTACTGTAAGGTAAACAGGAAGTGCAACAGACCCAAGAGCCAAACTGTCCAAGATGCAGAAAACAGACCAGGGTGAAAGATACAGTGCATTAACCTAGAGCAATCCCCAAATGACTAAGAAACTGCATTCACTCTAACAGTTTTTCAATTCCCAAAAGTATTTTTTTGGACTGTTGATTTAATCACTTTGAATGGTTTTGAACATCCAGAAATCCCCTTCTTCAAGGACACAAGTCAGAGCTGTGTAAACAGATTTATGGGAAAAGATGAAAAAGTCATGAGAATGGAAGCATTCACATTCAGCCATTTGCTTAAAAATACATATACACTTACACACATTTCTCACTCTGCTTCTTTTCTATTGACAACCACATGGTGCGTGTCGGCAGTGTTAAGACCTAGAGCACTGTTTCTCGCAGTGGGATCATCAGATGACCAGAAAACTAAACACATCCAGACATGGTCAAAATCATATCTTTTGGAAGTTTGTGTTTATAAAGTATTGATATGAACACATAACTCACACATTTTTAAATCCTCAATGAATTTATGGTATCTATTAACGGGTCATTAACTGTTTTTCCCAGAGGCCAAAAAAAATCAAGAGGCCAAAGAATTTGCTCCTGTTTTGGTTGTTGCCATATTCAGCATTTGTCAAGTCACACTTCAAAACGGAGATTAATGGCTCATATGAAAGTAGACACTCAGAACTTTAAGAATTTAAATATTTCTGTTTTTACCTACCTACTAGGGACAATATTTTCATAGAAAATTTCCAAGAGAAATGTTTCTATCTTCAAAGTAAATGTTGATATCAAACCCATTTCTGTTCTCTAAGATACTCCAAGTGCTTGTTCATCAGTATCTACAATTTGCAGATGTTTACCTTCAACCACTAAAATTCTCTGTAAGGTTATCCAACAGAGGGAAAAACACACGTCTCACACTGAAAACTAACAGAGTCCTGACTCATTTTATATAAGACTTGCGGTGATCAAATAATTCATTTGTTTATACTGATTGAAAATGTCCCATAATTCGATTTCCATTCAAGGATCACCAGTGTACTAATAAAAAGAGTTAATGTCATGTTAATGTAATAGCACATTTTAGATGACACTGATATTAATATTTATTTATTAAGATATCTTATATCTTTTTGTATCAAACATAATAGACTATTACTGCTCTTCAAAACATGTTTTCTTAACAATCACAAAAAATACTATATATTATATACATATATAGCCTCTAGTATAGAGACTCCACATTTCTTGTGTATGTTAAATGACAATGTATGTCACAGTCTGTATGAGCTAGTTATACACTGATCAGCCATTACATCATGACCACCTGCTTAATATTGTGTTAGTCCCCCTTTTGCTGCCAAAACAGCCCTGACCTGTCGAAGCATGGACTCCACTAGATCCCTGAAGGTGTTCTGTGGTATCTAGCACCAAGATGTTAGCAGCAGATCCTTTAAGTCCTCTAAGTCCTCCAAGAGCCAAACTGCTTATAAGTATTTACCCCCTGTCATTTTTAGCAGATTAAATTAAAACTATTTAATTTAAATGAGCAATCCTTAGCTCTGTGTTGTTTTATGTAGCACTGTGGTCCTGGAGAAACATTGTTTTATTTCACTGTGTACTGTGTCAGCTATATATGGTTGAAGGTTGACAATAAAAGCTTCCCTGACTTGACTTGGAAATGATTCTAAGCTTACTTTCATTAATGATTGAGGAAATGATCTCCCACCATCCCAACACATCGTCCTCCTGGGATTGCTGTCTTTTGGTTATAACAGATTTTTCCACAGTGTATTCCATATATATGGAATACACTGTGGAAAAATCTGTTATAACCAAAAGACAGCAAGCAATTTTAACACATGGTAATAGCTATCCATAATCTTTCACCATATCTGTAGAAATGCAGCTTAAACATTTATTGACTATACCATTAGCTTTGTGATTTGTGAAAGGTGTAAATGGTTGAAAGAAAAAACACATAATGAGGCAACAGCCTGTAAATGTAATAAAATGCAGGTTAAATCTCAAGTTAAAGTTTAATTTCACCTTATCAGATTGAAGTGAGGTTATTGCTACAGAGTCAGTAAGCCGGTCAGAATCTAAGAGACATTAACTTACTCAGAAATGTGTTTCGCCTTCGGGTCAGATACGTTCTTGTAGTTTGCCATTTAGGCCTGAGGCAGGAGTCTAATGGTGGTTTGTTGCAATTTGTAATAAAAACAAACCAATATTTAAACAGATTTTCTATTATACAAACTACTAGGTCATTCATCTGCTGGTGTTCAGGGTATCAGGATGGTGCAGAAGTCGGTGGTGATAAGTTTGGCGTTGCTGCTAATTGCTTCAGTCGCAACATTTTTAGGTGTGTTTTTCGGATATAGGGGTAAACATTCATCTGTCAGCACTGAGAGATCCTACACATATGCAGCCGTAGCAGCAGACGCCGGGCCATGCTCAGAAGTTGGGAGGTGAGAGTGAAACTCATGAACATTACATTTTCTGAAATTAATTTATTATATGTGTGGTGGATTATTCTCAGCACAGCAGTGACACTGACACTGTAGTGTGTGTTATTCTGTTGTGAGTATGCCATGCAAAGCAGCGTTCTTAGACTTTTGTCATTTTTATCGCTTTCAGACATATCCTGTGCTCAGCGTTACTGGGTAAAACTACGATCCTGATATTGGAATAACTTACATCATAACACACTTTTCTGACAGTATCTTGGGTTTTGTTAGTTCTTTTTTAATGCTGACAAAGCCCAGTGGAAAAAAATAGTCCATTTCTATTTCCTCAATGCTGAAAACCCAAACCTGTAGAGCTACAATCAGTAACCAAACATACAGAATGCAAATATATGGTGTGTGTACATGATGAAATGACCAATGAAGCAAAAATCAGTGTGCGTGTGTGTGTGTGTGTGTGTGTGTGTTTCAGAGACATTCTCCTAAAGGGAGGTTCTGCTGTAGATGCAGCAATTGCTGGTCTGTTGTGTGTAGGTTTGATGAATGCTCACAGTATGGGGATAGGAGGAGGCCTGTTCCTCACCATCTACAATGCTACAACAGGTACACACACACACACACACAGAGAGAGAGAGAGAGAGAGAAAGGGAGATGGTTCCCCACAGAACTCTCTTACACAATACACTCACAATTAACCATTCACAGGGTAAATGATAGTCAGATGTCAGGTAGGAAGTTGGAGTGTAACATAAACACTCGATAAACACCGGATAAATAGAGAGGGTTGCGTCAGGAAGGGCATCCGGCGTAAAACATTGCCAAATTTAACCATGCGAATCGTCAGTACGAATTTCATACCGGATCAGTCGAAGCCCGAGTTAACAACGACCGCCATCGGTGCCGTTGACCTACAGGGCGCCGGTGGAAATTGGGCTACTGTTGGTCGAAGAAGTAGAGGAGGGAGGAGAGTGTGCAGACAGAGAGAGAAGAGGAAAGGTAAGAGTGTAGGACTGAGAATAGGAACTCTGAATGTTGGTACTATGACAGGGAAAGGTAGAGAGCTGGCTGATGTGATGGAGAGAAGGAAGGTGGATATACTGTGTGTACAGGAGACCAGGTGGAAGGGTAGCAAGGCTCATAGTATAGGAACAGGATTCAAGCTGTTTTATTATGGTGTGGATAGTAAGAGAAATGGGGTAGGTGTGGTCCTGAAGGAGGAGTTTGTGAGGAATGTCCTGTAGGTGAAGAGAGTGTCAGACAGGGTGATGAGTCTGAAGTTAGAGATTGAAGGGGTGATGTTGAATGTTGTTAGTGGTTATGCCCCACAGGTAGGTTGTGAGTTAGAGGAGAAAGAGAGATTCTGGAGTGAATTAGATGAGGTGATGGAGAGTATTCCCACGGGTGAGAGAGTGGTGATAGGAGTGGATTTTAATGGACATGTTGGTGAGGAGGTTGTTGTGCGGACCAGTTGGTCCACTGTGGCGACCCCGAACAGGGAGCAGCCAAAAGCAACTTCTTGAGGGGGAGGGGGGGGGGGGGGGGGGGGGGGGGCATGGTGGCTTAGTGGCTTAGTGGTTAGCACTTTTGCCTCACATCTCCAGGGTTGGGGGTTCAATTCCCGCCTCCGCCATGTGTGTGTGGAGTTTGCATGTTCTCCCCGTGCCTCGGGGGTTTCCTCCGGGTGCTCCGGTTTCCTCCCCCAGTCCAAAGACATGCATGGTAGGTTGATTGGCATCTCTAAATTGTCCGTAGTGTGTGATTGCGTGAGTGAATGAGAGTGTGTGTGTGCCCTGCGATGGGTTGCCACTCCGTCCAGGGTGTATCCTGCCTTGATGCCCTATGACGCCTGAGATAGGCACAGGCTCCCCGTGACCCGAGTGTAGTTTGGATAAGCGGCAGACAATGAATGAATGTTGGTGAGGGGAACAGAGGTGATGAGGAGGTGATGGGCAAGTTTGGAGTTAAGGAAAGGAACCTTGAAGGACAGATGGTAGTGGACTTTGCTAAGAGGATGGACATGGGTGTGGTTAACACTTATTTTCAGAAGAGGGAGGAGCATAGAGTGACATACAAGAGTGGAGGTAGGAGAACACAGGTAGACTACATCCTATGTAGAAGAGGCAATCTGAAAGGGATTAGTGACTGTAAAGTGGTAGTGAGAGAGAGTGTAGCCAGACAGCATAGGATGGTGGTGTGTAGGATGACTTTGATGGTCTGTAAGAAGAAGAGGTCAAAGATAGAGAAGAAAACCAAGTGGTGGAAGCTGAAAAAGGAGGAATGAATTTAGACAGAAGTTGAGGCAGGTTCTGGGTGGTCAGGTAGTGCTGCCAGATGACTGGGAAACTACAGCAGAAGTGATCAGGGAGACAGGGAGAAAGGTGCTGGGTGTGTCATCTGGAAGGAGGAAAGAAGATAAGGAGACTTGGTGGTGGAATGAGGAAGTTCAGGATAGTATCCAGAGGAAGAGGTTAGCCAAGAAGAAGTGGGACATGGACAGGACTGAAGAGAATAGACAGGAATACAAGAAGTTACAGCGCAGAGTGAAGAGGGAGGTGTCTAAGGCCAAACAGAAGGCATATGATGAATTGTACACTAGGTTAGACACTAGAGAAGGAGAGAAGAACTTGTACAGGTTAGCTAGGCAGAGGGATTGAGATGGGAAGGATGTGCAGCAAGTTAGAGTTATTAAGGATAGAGATGGAAGGGTGCTCACAAGTGAGGAGAGTGTACAGAGGAGCTGGAAGGAATACTTTGAGGAGCTGATGAATGAGGAAAATGAGGGGGAAAAAAGAGTAGAAGGGGTTAACTCTGTGGAATAGAAAGTAGATAAGATTAAAAAGGATGAAGTCAGGAACGCTTTGAAGAGGATGAAAAGTGGGAAGGCAGTTGGTCCTGATGACATCCCGGTGGAGGTCTGGAAGTGTCTGGGAGAGGCAGCAGTGGAATTTTTAGCTAGTTTGTTCAACAGGGTTTTAAAGAGTGAGAGGATGCCTGAGGAATGGAGAAGAAGTGTGTTAGTGCCGATCTTTAAGAATAAGGGTGACGTGCAGAGTTGCAGTAACTATAGGGGGATAAAGTTGATGAGCCATACAATGAAGCTATGGGAAAGAGTAGTGGAAGCTAGGTTAAGGAAGGTAGTGGAAATTTGTGAGCAGCAGTATGGCTTCATGCCCAGAAAGAGCACAACAGATGCAATTTTTTCTCTGAGAATTTTGATGGAGAAGTATAGGGATGGTCAGAGGGAGTTGCACTGTGTGTTTGTAGACTTGGAGAAAGCTGTGGTACTGTATGAGGAAGTCAGGAGTAGCAGAGAAGTATGTCAGAGTGGTGCAGGACATGTATGAGAGGAGCAGGACAGTGGTGAGGTGTGCTGTAGGTCAGACAGAGGAGTTCAAAGTGAAGGTGGGACTGCATCAGGGATCGGCTCTGAGCCCCTTCCTGTTTGCTATAGTGATGGACCAGTTGTCAGAGGAGGTCAAACAGGAGTCTCCTTGGACAATGATGTTTGCAGATGACATTGTGATCTGTAGTGAGAGCAGGGAGCAGCTGGAGGAAAACCTGGAAAGGTGGAGGTTTGTGCTGGAGAGAAGAGGAATGAAAGTCAGTCGTAGTAAGACTGAGTACATGTGTGTGAATGAAAGGGAGGGAAGTGGAACAGTAAGGTTACAGGGTGAAGAGGTGAAGAAGGTACAGGAGTTTAAGTACTTGGGGTCAACAGTCCAGAGTAATGGAGAGTGTGGGAAAGAGGTAAAGAAGCGAGTGCAGGCAGGTTGGAATGGGTGGAGAAAGGTGTCGGGAGTTCTGTGTGATCAGAAAATATCAGCGAGAATCAATTGGAAGGTGTACAGGACAGTGGTGAGAGCAGCCATGCTGTATAGTTTAGAGACAGTGTCACTGAGGAAGAGACAGGAGTCAGAGTTAGAGGTAGCAGAGCTGAAGATGTTGAGGTTCTCTTTGGGAGTGACAAGATTGGACAGGATTAGGAATGAGTACATCAGAGGGACAACTCATGTTAGACGTTTGGGGGACAAAGTTAGGGAGACCAGATTAAGATGGTTTGGACATGTTCAGAGGAGGGAGAGTGAGTATATTGGTAGGAGAATGTTGGACATGGAGCTGCCAAGCAGGAGGCAAAGAGGAAGGCCAAAGAGGAGGTATATGGATGGAATTAATGAGGATATGAAGCTAGTGGGTGCAAGTGTTGAGGATGCAGAAGATAGGGATAGGTGGAGAGAGATGATTCGCTGTGGCGACCCCTGAAGGGAAAAGCCGAAAGAAGAAGAAGAAGAAGTAAAAACTTTCTGATGATTTAGAATGAAGAATTCAACACTGTAGCAGTATAACATACAACAAGAAGATCTGACCAGATTAAACCAGAATAATGCTCAGTAAGAATGAATAAAAAAGACAATCTGCCTCCAGATCAAACACATGCACAAGCTAAAATATCCAAACAGGCAGTTAGAGAGGCAAACAAATCTAAATGCCAAAACAAGAAGCAAAACGGGCAAGCAAGGTCATACACAAAAACGCAGTAACAATATACAAAATCTTGGTAATGCAGCAGGCTGACTCCTGGTTGGTCAGATCAAATGGAGTGAAATTCGAAGGTGAGGGCTCGGTCAAGGGTGTCATATGCGCTTACCCATTTACATTACATTTACATTTCTGGCATTTGGCAGACGCTCTTATCCAGAGCGACGTAAAAAAGTGCTTTAGTTCTCAGTCACTGAATACATTAACACTGGTTCAATAGGACATAAACTTGGGATACCATTAGCCTAAACACTGAGTTGTTTTTTTTTTGTTTTGTTTTTTTTTTTTTTTAAACTTTGTAACATAATACGTAAATAGGGAAAAATAAGAGCTAGTTTAAGTACTTCAGGAAAAGGTAAATCTTCAGTTGCCATTTGAAGACGGTCAGAGACTTGGCCGTACGGATACCTAGGGGAAGTTCGTTCCACCACCTCGGTGCCAGAACAGAGAAGAGTCTAGATGTATACCTACCTTTTTCCCTAAGAGATGCTGGGACCAGTCGAGCAGTGCTAGTGGATCTGAGTGAGCGAGGTGCAGTGCGAGGAGTGATGAGAGCTTTGAGGTAAGATGGTGCTGGTCCATTCTTGGCTTTGTAGGCAAGCATTAGTGTTTTGAATCTGATGCGTGCAGCTACCGGAAGCCGGTGGAGGGAACGCAGCAGTGGGGTGGTGTGGGAGAACTTGGGCAGGTTGAAAACAAGTCGTGCAGCTGCATTTTGGATCATTTGCAGTGGGCGAATTGCGTTCAGAGGTAGACCTGCCAGAAGAGAGTTGCAGTAGTCCAATCTCGAGATGACCAGAGATTGAACAAGCACCTGAGTAGCCTGTGTGGATAGAAATGGCCAAATCCTTCTGATGTTGTACAGAAGAAACTGACATGAGCGTGTCACATTAGTGACATGGGAGGAAAAGGATAGTTGATTGTCCATGGTTACCCCAAGGTTGCAAGCAGTGGCTGAAGGGGAAATCATGGAGTTGCTCAGAGATATCGCGAGGTCTTGGGCTGGGGATGGATCACCTGGGATGATCAGCAGCTCAGTTTTGCTGGGATTGAGTTTCAGCTGATGAGCAGTCATCCAAGATGAAATGTTCGCCAGACACGCTGAGATCCGAGCAGAAGCTGTGGTGTCTGAGGGAGGGAAGGAGAAGATAAGTTGGGTGTCATCGGCATAGCAGTGGTATGAAAATCCATGTGAGGATATAACTTTGCCAAGAGAGTGAGTATAGTGGGAGAAAAGGAGAGGACCAAGTACTGAGCCTTGCAGGACACCAGTAGAGAGTCTGTGTGGAGCAGATGTCAATCCCTTCCATGTTACCTGATATGAGCGACCATCCAGGTAGGAAGCAAACCATTCCCATACTGTTCCACAAATTCCAAGACTCCTGAGGGTGGACAAGAGTCTTGTGGTTTACTGTGTCAAATGCTGCAGACAGGTCGAGGAGGATGAGGACCGATGACAGTTTGGCTGATCTAGCAGCATGTAGTTTCTCAGTGAGTGCCAAAAGGGCAGTCTCTGTGGAATGTGCTGCTTTGAAGCCAGACTGGTTGGGGTCATGGAGGTTATTCTGCATGAGATAGTCAGCCAGCTGATTACAAACAATGCGTTCAAGAATGATCTTTCTTCAGTGCCGTACCCTGACCAGATGACTAGGTATTGCAACTGGCCCCTACTTCTCCAAAAGTCCAATATTGTGTGGACCAGCTATACTGGTGCGCCATCCACTTCTATGGGTGGAGGCAGTGGTGTGTGGTTGTCTGGGTTGTAACTGGTAAGGGTGGGTTTTAGAAGGGAGACATGGAAGGATGGTGTTGTGCGCTAGTCAGCTGGCAGTTCTAATCTGTAAGTTACTGAGTTAATTTTACGGATGATTTTGAATGGACCAATGTACCTGGGACTTAGTTTTTGACAAGGAAGCCTGAGGTATAGTTTTTTGGTCAATAGGAAGACCATTCATCCCGGTCAGTATGGGGGATGAGGGCACTGTCTGCAGTTGGACTGGGTCCGTTGCCGGTTGTACAGCAGAAGTCTGGGAGAGGTTCCAGGAGCCCAGCTGGCAGTTAGTGGGGTGTGTGGACTTGGGCAAAGATGGGGCAGGTGACGTATTCTTTGACATCCCTGGAAAGTGAGGTCCACCAGAATGCATTTTTGAGCATTTGTAATGTTCTTTGAATGCCCAGGTGTCTAGAACTGGATGTGGTATGTACCCATTCCATGGTCTGTCGGCAGAGGGTTGTAGGGACTTACTAGCATGAGGGGGGGCATTCTGGGGGGGACTTCCTCGTTTTGCTGAGCCCGCTGAATTTCCTCCATAATGTCCCACCGGATGGGGTGACAATGATTGGGTGTGGTTTTATGGGTTTTGAGGTGGGTTCCACTTGGGTGGGTTCAAGCTGGTGGGAGAGTGCATCAGCCTTGCTATTTTTGGAGCCAGGTTGGCACATAATTGTAAACTGAAACCTGGTAAAAAACAAAGCCTATCATGCTTGTCTTTTAGCTCATTTTATAGATTCCAGGTTCTTGTTTTCTGTAAGCACTTGGAAAGGGTTAAGGGCCCCCTCCAGCCAATGCCTCCATTCTTCTAGTGCCTTCTTTATAGAAAGTAGTTCCCGGGTCCCGACATCATATTTTCTGCAGGGGTAAGTTTTCGGAAGAAGAAGGCGCAGGGGTGGAACTTTCCTGAGTCCTAGTGATGTTGCAACAGTACTGCATCAATTCCACAGCAGGATGCCTCCACTTTTAAAATTAAAGGGATGGATGGGTCGGGTAGCAAAGTGATTCAACGGTAATTTTTGTAATACTTGTCAAAAATGTGATATGTGGTTTTCATATATCTTGGAGTAGATGAGAATATCGTTGATGTAGACAACAACGTACTGGTATATGAGGTCTCTGAAGATCTTGTTCATGAATGCTTGGAAGACTGCTGGTGCATTAGTTAGCCCATGTCATGGCGGGGTAATTGTGACACACTGTCACTGCTGAGCTTTAATCTAGCATCTACAGTCATCACGGTTACACTCAAATTAGTAAAAAATATCTCAAAATAACCCAAACGTAGAGTGACTTTGTAATAGTTTTCATATAAATAATACCAAAATGTGCCATTTTTAAAGTAAAAGCAAAAAATGTAAAATTGTAAAAATGGCATTTGAATATTTATCTTCTCACAGTTACAAGATTAGTAAAGAACATAACACAGGAAGTGCAGTTCACCAAAATGTTGATGCACTTTTAAGAATTTTTGGTGTGCCAGTGCTGTACTTATCTGTGTAAGAGTCACATTTGAACATGATGAAACCTGAAAAAATTAGAAGGCTTAAGAGCCTGAAGGAAGAGTGATGAGAGATGAAGTGATGTAAAGATAAGAAAAGGAAATTCAGGAGCTGGATGTCAAAATTTATCACAAAACCAACCACAAATTGATTAGGCTTAAATATCTATTTCACTATGACATGTAATGCTCCAAAAATGATCATCATATCAAAAGAAATCTACATTGTTATGAATAATGACTGCATTCACTGCTGAGGATGATAAACTGGCTTTTTATAATGTGATCTTGTCAGGCAGACAACCATGTTAAGTGTAGGGAATATCATAAATTAATTTGGTAAATGTAATAAATGTATTTTTTAAGTTTTTAAATTTTTTAAAATCATTTTTTAATTTCCCAGAAATCAGCCACTGCAAACATTTCATGAGGTTTCAGAGACTGCCTCACATTTATCACTCAGCACTGATTATTTGTTTTGGCAGGAAGAGTGGAAACGATTGACGCTCGTGAAACGGCACCGTGTAACTCATCTTGGGACATGTTCGGGAACAGCACTGAACTTTCACAGAAAGGTACTCATTAACTTGTTACACAATTCAGGATCCATAACCAGGAATATAACCAACAAACAGGCTGTGGCACAAGTTGTTTTGTTTTTTTAAAGAATGGGTGGGGGTTTAGATGGGCAATTTTTGAGATTGATTATTATTGGGGTGGTCAATAATAATAATAATAACAATAATAATAATAATAATAATAATAATAATAATAATAAAAAAATAACAATACTACTACTACTACTACTACTTCTAATAATAATAATAATAATAATAATAATAATAATAATACCGGGGCACAGTGGCTTGGTGACTAGCACCATTTGCCTCACACCTCGAGGGTTGGGGGTTCGATTCCTGCCTCCGCTATGTGTGTGTGGAGTTTGCATGTTCTCACTGTGCCTTGGGGGTTTCCTCCAGGTACTCCGGTTTCCTCCCCCGGTCCAAGGACATGCATTGTAGGTTGATTGACATTTCTAAAAATTGTCTGTAGTGTGTGTGTGTCACTGGGCTGGAAGACGAAGTAAGATGAATCAGACCCAAACGCGGGGATAGACAGCAGACAGGGGTTTATTGAAATAATAACAGACATAAGAGACGCCACATAAAGACGTTACATTAAGACGAGGACTAGCTCCGAACAAGCATAGAGCCACTATAAATAAGGAACATAATTACTAGCAACATGAGGAACAGGTGAACAAAGGCGGGAACACATTATGGATTAGGCGTAGCTAAAACAAACACATGACATAAACAAACAACAAAACACAACCCCTGCTGAAGGCCCCCTAGTGGTCCTACAGGGAACCTTGCCCACCATAACAGTGTGTGCCCTGTGATGGGTTGGCACTCTGTCCAGGGTGTATCCTGCCTTGATGCCCAATGACGCCTGAGATAGGCACAGGCTCCCTGTGACCCGAGAATAGATCGGATAAGCGGTAGACAATGAATGATTGAATGATAATAATAATAATAAAATAAAAGATGCAAAAAGATTCTTTATGTGAATATTTTGAAAGGTTTCTACTCCATCTGTTTTGTTTTCAGGCGGCCTTTCCATCGCTGTTCCAGGAGAAATTCGAGGATATGAACTGGCTCATCAGCGCCATGGCAAACTGGCCTGGAACGATCTGTTCACACCAAGCATCAAACTCGCAAGGAACGGATTTCGTGTGGGTAAAGCTCTCGCTGGAGCAATTTACAGCAATAGGAACACGATCCTCAGTGACAAAACTTTATGGTAAATATCTATATATTTAAAATAAATATCAATCTCTCTCTCTCTCTCTCTCTCTCTCTCACTCTTTGAGTTTTTTGTTTTGTGTTTTTTGTTTGAGTTTTTTGTTTGAGTTTTTTGTTGTGTTTGAGCTTTTGTTTGAGTTTTTTGTTTTGTGTTTTGAGTTTTCTGTTTGAGTTTTTTGTTTTGTATTTGAATTCTGTGTCTTTGAGGATTTTTTTTAGTTTTTTTGTTTCGTGTTTGTTTTTGTTTTGAATGTTTTCTTTGATTTTTTTTGTTTGAGTTTTTTGTTTTGTGTTTGAGTTTTTGTTTGAGTTTTTTGTTTTGGGGTTTCTGTTTGAGTTTTTTATTTTGTGCTTCAGTTTTTGTTTTGTATTTGAGTTTTGTGTCGTTAATGATTTTTTTTAGTTTTTAGTTGTGTTTGAGTTTTTGTTTGAGTTTTTTGTTTTGTGTTTGAATTTTTGTTCTTGCAAAACTTGCAAAGTCTAACAAATGATGAATATGGTAGCATCCTTGTTTTTTTTGAGCTCTCTACTTTGTGGCTTGAGCTGTGTAGCTTGAAAATCATGTAATTTTGAGCAGTTTTTGTTTCAAATTAATTTTTATTTATCTTTTTAATGATTTGTGTAACAGTTCCATGTTTCAGTCTCTTTATTTTGCAACACTTCTGCATCTCTTGTTTCAGGTTACAGTTGTATGTGTGTGTGTGTGTGTGTGTGTGTGTGTGTGTGTGTGTTTGTGTGTGTGTGTGTGTGTGTGTGTGTGTGTGCGTTTACATTGACAGTTTTCAAATTCTATGCCTTGTGGCTAAGTTCTGTATATTAGTTTTA
This sequence comes from Hemibagrus guttatus, assembly GCA_033459395.1. NCBI lineage: Eukaryota > Metazoa > Chordata > Actinopteri > Siluriformes > Bagridae > Hemibagrus > Hemibagrus guttatus. The sequence continues at coordinate 18,428,227 of JAUCMX010000015.1, read as the reverse complement.
TTGTCAGTTCTTATTTTTGTGTGAAATATTACCATTCTGTGCTTTGCATTAAAGTTCTCTGCTTTGTGTTTCAGTTCTGTGTTCTGTAACACGAATGGAGAGATCTTAAAGGAAAATGACACAATCACCTTTCTTAAGTTGGCGGATACATATCAGCAAATTGCAGAGAAAGGGGCGAATGCTTTTTACAGTGGATCGATTGCAGAAAATCTCGTCACAGATATCAAGAATGCAGGTGGAATTTCCTTCTGTAAACACCTAACAGGAAGCCAGTGGTTTTTCCTTTAATTTGTCACCTATCAGCTTTTTGAACTGTTTAAAAACAAAAATGTATGTATGATGTATGATGATATGTGTGTGTGTGTATATGTGTGTGTGTTTGTGTGTGTGTGTGTGTGTGCGTGTTTTTAGGTGGTATTATAACTATGGAAGATTTATTGAATTACACTGCCCTATTGGATGAAAATCCTTTGAAAGTACCAGTGAGTGAATTTACAATGTTTGTGCCAAATGCTCCATCCAGCGGCCCTATTCTCACCTTCATCCTCAACGTCCTGAAGGGTGAGAATATGTCTTGAACTGCTTGACTCAAAAACTGTAACTTCACTAAATAAAATAACATTCATTCATTCATTCATTCATTCATTCATTCATTCATTCATTCATTCATTCATTCATTCATTCATTCTCGGGCAGAAGCGGGAATCGAACCCCCAACCCTGGAGGTGTCTTAGGCAAACATGCTAACCACCAAGCCACCATGCCCCACAATACAATAGCATAGTATAATAATAAATAAATAAACAAATAAATAAATACATTAAAAAAAATAAATAGATAGATAGATAGATAGATAGATAGATAGATAGATAGATAGATAGATAGATAGATAGATAGATAGATAGATAAATAAATAAATACATACGTACATACGTACATACGTACATACGTACATACGTACATACGTACATACGTACATACGTACATACGTGGCACGGTGGCTTAGTGGTTAGCACATTTGCCTCACACCTCCAGGGTTGGGGGTTTGATTCCTGCCTCTGCTGTGTGTGTGGAGTTTGCATGTTCTCCCCGTGCCTCGGGGGTTTCCTCCGGGTATTCCGGTTTCCAAAGACATGCATTGTAGGTTGATTGGCATCTCTAAATTGTCTGTTGTGTGTGTGCCCTGCGATGGGTTGGCACTCCGTCCAGGGTGTATCCTGCCTTGATGCCCAATGACGCCTGAGATAGGCACAGGCTCCCTGTGACGTGAGAATAGATCGGATAAGCGGTAGACAATGAATGAATAAATAAATAAATAATGGCAAACAAAAAATAAGTAAATAAGTACATTTAATAATAATGATAATAATAAGTAAACAAATAAATAAATAAATAATAAACACAGTAATTGAATGTATATGCTCTAAAGACTGTTTTTTCCCCCATTTCACTCCCTAGACCTTTTTCACCAATATATACCAAAATCAACAAATTAGTAATAACCACATGAAGTTTCTGTCAACATACACATACAACCATGTGCATCTGGATGTAAATATACATGCCACATGCCCTACCTACTGTATTTTCTGGTTAAATCTGACAGGATCACAATCTCTTGTCTTCTTTGCAGGATATAACTTGACATCAGACAGCATTTCCAACACTGAGAAGAAAACTCTCACCTATCATCGTATAATGGAAGCTTTCAAATTTGCATATGCTAAACGCAGTGTTCTGGGAGACCCCAAATTTCTTAATATCAGCGACGTACGTTCTACTAAAAGCCATCTTAGAATTAATACCAGAAAATGCCTTGTGTGTGTAGCTACGATAAAGAGAATATCATTCAGAGTATTTTAAAGTCATTGTTATGATTTTATTGCTATAAAATATGAAGACATCATAGACATGGCTAAGTAATGAACAGAATGTGGACTAAGAGTATATTCCTCTTCTCTGAGACTACCTCAGATTTTTCTGACTTTTTTCTACTAAATTTAATTCAGATGTTAATAAGTTTTATACACTGCTTTATCACATTACTTCCCCAGTTTATCCAGAACATCACAGCTAAAAGCTTTGCAGATTCGATTCGGCAGAAAATCACCGATAACACGACACATAATCAGAGTTATTACGAACCCGAATATTTTCTTCCGGAAAACCATGGAACTTCTCATATTTCTGTAGTGGATGCAGATGGAAACGCAGTCGCTGCCACCAGCACCATTAATATGTAGTAAGTGGTCAGAATGTGCAACTATCTATCTATCTATCTATCTATCTATCTATCTATCTATCTATCTATCTATCTATCTATCTATCTATCTATCTATCTATCTATCTATCATCTGTCTGTCCATCCGTCCGTCCGTCCGTCTATCTATCTATCTATCTATCTATCTATCTATCTATCTATCTATCTATCTATCTATCTATCTATCTATCTATCTATCTATCTATCTATCCCTCCCTTCTAATTATCAATCTGTTGTCTGTCACTGTCAAAGTTTCTAACTATGTGCCTCTTCTCTATCTATCTATCTATCTATCTATCTATCTATCTATCTATCTATCTATCTATCTATCTATCTATCTATCTATCTATCTATCTTATCTGACCAAGATCTTATTCTGTAAGAAAAAGTCTATGTACTACATGTGTGTTTGTAATACTTATGTCTTCTCTTCATCATAGTTTCGGTTCCAAGGTAATGTCCCCGTCAACAGGAGTGTTGTTGAATAACGAGATGGACGATTTCAGTTCTCCTCTCATAATTAACGGATACGGTGTTCCACCTTCACCTAATAACTTCATTGTACCATGTTAGTAAACTTACTTCTTGAGATTTTAAGAGGAATGAAGGATCAGTATACAATGGATGATATCATATTTTTGAGATGTGAAAGGTTAAAGATATTACAGATGTTAAAATACTTCATTGTTCCTTAACCTGAACGAAAACACAAAAAAAGTCCTTTTTTTTTCTTGTGTTGCACATATTTTTTTTCTAGATAAGCGCCCCATGTCGTCTATGTGTCCTGCTATTCTGTTAGACAAAAATAATAAAGTTAAACTGGTGGTTGGTGGATCGGGAGGGACAAAAATCACAACATCAGTTGCTTTGGTAAGTTGTTATAAAGTATTAAAGATAGAAAGGCAGAAAGGGAATAGAAAGAAATTAAATATTAAAGAAAGAAAGTCAATGCAGAAATAAAGAGGAGGAAGAAGATACAGTCTGTCAGAGTCTTGCTGGTAAAGTAACAGAATTGTGTTTTAGGTCATTTTAAATTCACTGTTCTTCAACTACGATCTGAAGAAAGCTGTTTCTGATCCCCGAATTCATCATCAGCTCAATCCAGCCTTCACTATGTTAGAGCCAAACTTTGACACGGTGAGTGAAAAAATCCATTAATTACAATCAGTGAATAGACATTTACAGTGTGGGACTGAACATATAAAGTAAATATGAATAAAAATTAAACAAAAAATTCTGCTGTTTTATTAGTCAGTTTCTAATGTGACTAAACCCACGCTACTCTATGCAGTATGACTAAAAGTATATGGACACCAGATGAACACTCACATGTACTTGCTCAATATCACATTCCTAAAATCCTTTGGCCATTCCCTCTTTTTCCCAGAGGCTATAAATGCCTGTTTCGTTGCATCAATGTTCAGCAGTGAATTTATTTGTCATGTCCCACTCCACAGTGGTTGTAATGGCTTAAAGTAGACACTCGGGGCTTTAAGAACTTCTGTTTTTATCTAGCCTTCTATAGGCAAAAATAGTTTCTCACAAATGTTCAAAAAAACATTTACTTCTTCAAAGTAAATGCTGACATCAAACCCTTTTCTGCTCAGTGAGATGTGCCAAATGCTTGTACATAAACATCTCAGATTTAAAGGTTTTATCTTCAACCATTATAATTCGATGTAACTGGTGTACTGGTAAAATATGGAGTTGTTCTGCCTTTTCGCTGCTTATAACAGACTCCAGTCTTCTGGGAATGATTTGTAATAAATTCAGGAATATATCTGTGGGAAATGACCCATTCAGTCCCAAGAGCATCAGTGAGCTTATGGACTGATATCTGATGAGAAATCCATTCACACTATAAGACATTTCACATTTCTGGTATTTGGCAGACACCCTCACCCAGAGCAGCTTCCATTTTTATCTCATTTTATACAACTGAGTGTTATTGGCCTTGCTTAGGGGCCCAGCAGTGGCAGCTTGGTGGACCTGGGATTCAAACTCATAACCTTCTGAACAGTAGGCCAGCATCTTAACCACTAAGCTACCACATCCCCAGGGCCAAATCTTCTCAAAAATGTTTATTAGTAAATCATTTGTTTATAGACCTTGCTTTATGCACAGGGGTATTTTCATGCTGGAAGAGATTTGAGCTAAACACACAGGTACAACTAATCATTATATTATAACATTCTAGACACACAGCCTTGTGACAAATGTTTGGGGAAGGTCTATATGTGGGTGAAATGGTCAGGTGTCCACAAACATTTAGCATATAGTGTGTATTAAAGGCAGGTATGTATATGTACAGTGGAACCTCAGCATATGAATTTAATTCATTCTGGAGTTCTTATAGTGAAAATTTGTATTACAAAATGAATTTTCCCATAAGAAATGATGTAAAAGCTGATAATCTGTTCCAGCCACCCAAAAATATTACCAATATTACCAATATGAAGCATATGTAAACTGTATGGCTGCTAACAAAGAACTGACCCAATCCAAGCATTCCATGTCAAGGGTCCTCACAAGAAGTTGTGCCACCAAGCTTGGGCTAAAAATAGAACAAACCACCCACACCACCGATCTGTCAACCAAAATGTACGACCTAGCTTTTGAACGCACGCCAAAGGCAATGTTGGTGGGTTGACTCTTTCGAAACAGCTTTCGATGACTGAAAAATAATTCATAAAATTGGTAAACCCGCTTCGGTTGGCTTCTCTTGGCTTTCCACTGACGCAAACAAGTTTTGAACGGCTCCCGGATGTACACGCAACTTAGCCGGTGTTCGGTTCGGTTCGGTTTGTTTGTATGCCAAAATGCTTTGTATGGTGATGTAAATTTCAGTTCTTAAGGTGAAAATTCGTAAGGGAGGGCATTCGTATGCTGAGGTTCCACTGTATATACTTGGAGGGTAAATTAATCCATAGACAAAAGACTCATAGAGAGAGTCATAGAGTCATAGACAGTGCTAGATTTAGCTGCAAAACATAATCATGTGGTAAAGTGTCTAATCAGGATGACCTTTTCTGATTAGATTAGATTACATTACGATTGTTCCAATAAAAAGTCACTTTAAACATTCCTTAATTTACTAAACATTTAATAATAAGCATTTCTTAATTCATTACCTTAGTTTGAATGATAGCATATTTAAAAGTAAAGCATTTATACAAAAATGTTATTCCATAGTAGGTTCGCCTTGGCAGTATTTTTCCAGGTGAATTTTAAAAACTAAAAAACAGAAATTTCGCGGAAAACTGGTTTCTTTTCTTGTGTATATGTACATAGTATATGAAGTATGGATAACTCCCTGTCTCCCTGTGCAGGCTGTAATAGAGGGACTTGTTAAGAAAAATCACCTGATTGAGGTGTTGACATCAATTGGCGCTGTGGTTCAGGCGATCCTACAAGAGGAAAACCATCTATATGCCGAATCCGACCCTCGAAAGGGAGGATATGCTGCAGGATACTGACAAGCCTTATTTTGTTTCCTATCTATGATTTATGATGTATCATGTCATCTGTTTAGATTTTATAGCATGAGTGATGTTCAATTGTTCAGACTGTCATGTGACCTGCTGTCATAGGCGTGACATCACAGACTTTTAAGGTTTAAGCCACTGAATTAATGTCTTGGTATGTGACAAATTAAAGTAAAATATGAATTATTTAGTGTTCCAGTTTTTATCATATTTCTGCTTTTAGCATAGATTTGTCACAAGTACGTAGACGCAGATGCACCAAACTCCATGATTTCAAAAAGCGATCATTTTATTAAACATAAAAAACACCAACATGTTTGTAGAACCATTTAAGCAATACCAGATATAACCAGGAGATAAACGTCAAAGGTCACATTAAAAACATCATAAAACAGTCCATAATATTTGTAATCATTTTAATGCCCACTACTGGTAGAATCATTGGATTTGTTTCCTCATATTTTAGCTTTCATTTTTTTTAATGGTCCTGTTTGATTGCCATTTCTATTTTAAGACTAAGGTAGCACTAATGTACTCCAAGGGACAACAAAATAATACAAAAATAACTATACTGCTAATATAAACAAAAAAAACAAGACTAAATGAACATGCAAGATACCAAAAGAAACCTCTATACCTCATTTTTGGTAATGAACTTTAAAGAATAAGCACAAAACGCAACACAAAACAGTATTAAAACATCATACAAAGTATAAAGCTACATGAAAAATAGTCAAGAATGTCACATTATTTGCTTAATGCACAGTTTGGCTCAATCTTTTGAGTTTAGATAGTCACATTACAATTACAGTTGGTAGTCAAGATCAAGTGATTAAAATGAAACTGATTCATGTAACAAGTCCTTATTTTACAGTAAACTCAGTTCCCTAGATTAATGTGTTACATTACATGAAATGGTTCACTCTAGGGAGTAAGAAGTAGGCAGAGATTTACAGTATAACACATGGTATAAAAGACAAGGTATATATGTGTAGTTAGATCCTCTACAGGCAAATTAAAGCATTGTACGGATAGCTGCAAGTTGAATCTTCCCCAGTATGATCAGTAACCTGATGATTTTCCCATTTTCCTACCATCAGAGACAGCGGTGATGCAGCCGTGCTCTTTCATTATGGCGTTTACAACATGTAAAGGATACTCGTTATCTTTTATGTCATGTCCAAAAGTCTTCATGGCCTCTTTCATCGACTGAAAAAAAAACAGTAAAAACAAAACAAAACACTAATGTTAAAAAGATAGAAACCTTAACATGCACTGCTTAACACTGAAGTCATGTTCTCAAACCTCTTCACACGGTCAGAGAAAAAACAGACATCTATCTAAACCAAACTGTCAATCATTTTTCACTGCTTTCACACAAAATTTGTGCACATCCTCCAAAATCCTTGAGCTCTTTTTCGTTCGCGCTCCATCACCTAGATATCAAAACACCAGACAGCTGCAGCTCATTTTTCAAATGCTAACACACTGCTTTCAAACCTGTTAAAAACACATCCAAACTAAATTTCATGCAGTTCAACAGTGACCACATTGAAATGTATAGAAATGCTAAGCAAAATGTTGATGAAATATTAATTAATATCATCACAGCTAGTTTCAATTTCAGCCGAAAGCCTAGGTGAGAGAGAGAGAGAGAGAGAGAGAGAGAGAGAGAGGGAGAGAGAGAGAGAGAGAGAGAGAGAGGAGAGAGAGAGAGAGAATGTATTTCTTTAAAAATAGAGAAAGAAGGCATATTGCAGAATTACTGATTTGTTTTCGTTACATTAAATACAAGTTTAAGTTGTCTTTATTTGTTACATATACATTATCTACACTTGTTCATTTGCACAATTTCTGCTATTTGCACTTCTGGTAGATGCTAAACCACATTTCGTTGCTATGTACCTGTACTTGCAATGACAATAAAGATCTATCTATCTATCTATCTATCTATCTATCTATCTATCTATCTATCTATCTATCTATCTATCTATCTATCTATCTATCTATCTATCTATCTATCTATCTATCTATCTATCTATCACTGCACAGTGAAATTCTTTCTTCGCATATGCCATCCTCAAGTGTTGGGGTCAGAGCTCAGGGTCAGCCATGATGCAGCGCCCCTGGAGCAGGGAGGGTTGGGGGCCTTGCTCAAGGGCCCAGCAGTGGCAGCTTGAACCCTGATCTTCTGGTCAACGACCCAGAGCCTTAACCACTTGAGCTACCACCGTCTTAAATATACTTAAGCACAGTCAACAAAGTGATTATTTTTATCTTATAATGAAGAATTTTTAATAATTTACGTGAGCTTTTGAATTGAAAAGTGTTCCAGTGTTTTGGGCAAAAGATTTTGAGATGTCTGTCAAGTGTTTTGGTGGTGAGTTGTAGAGATGAATTCATGTTAGTAATATAGGCTGTATGAAGAGTTTAAGTCAGTTAAGCTTGTGTTACTAATATACAATATGTGGTATTTGGGACACTAAATATAATATGGTCACTTCTCCTGCACTGCATTCAGGCAGTGATTCCCTCCATAGGCAGCATTTTTAAGCAGCATCCCATTCAGAAGGCGGAAGCAGGATAGTGTGCCTTTTTTTTCTTATTACAGAAATATTTAAAAGATACACACTGGACAATAGCCATGAAAAACAACATTTCCATTCATTTTCAAGGATTTTTTGTATCGCATCACATACCTTACTAAGCTGAGAAGTTCGCAAGCAAAGATTAAATGAATGTCCTAGTGTTCTTTATATGTTACACTCTGAATGCTTGAATCTTATTGGACAGAAGGTGTTGATTCATTTTCTATAACAGCACAACTCTGAAAGTACTTTCATTCTGGCTGTAATTCAAATTACAGGCTTATATTAATGTGCTCAAGTATGGAAACAATTTCCACTGTGTGTCAGTGCTTTGTAATAGTCACCTGAGAGCAAAATGAGAAGCGGGTGATAATTATAGCTGTTATAACGTACATAAGTTATAACTAATAACAGAAGCTAATTTGTTTTGTGGACATTCCATAATATTAAATGTAAATTTATTTTATGAAAAGTGTAATGTTCCAGGCAAATTGCTGTGGTAGAAGAGAAATAAAACATATTCCTTACTTAAAATGCTACCCAATGAGAAGAGACAAAACTAAATGAAGTTGATTAAGAGGTAATCTGTTATAGAGGTCTATAATGCAGTGGTAACAGAACAGTGGCATTATGGTCAGATGTATAATAGTGTAGAAGAAAAGAAAGGAATTTCATCTTTGTCTGAACAGATCTTCACCTCATTAAATCTTGGCTCTAACAGCACTGAATTATTCGAGGTGACAAAAACCACTTTGTCTTTGATTGCGTCTTGCAGGTTCATCCCAAACCACAGCTTGTTCATTACTGCCTATATACAAAGTGAGACAAAGAAGAAAAGGTCATTTTTGAGTGAAAATAGATAATTTTTAAAAATCATATTATATATTCTACACCATTTATCAGTTAGCATTTATCAGTATCTCTTTTTTTATGATGTAACTTTATATGAGTCTAAATACTAAGCCTTAATAAAAGATTTTTTTGAGAAATTTTGAGTTTAAAATGTCAGGTTTGCACACATAAAACAATAAGAGCTTATTTTTAATCATAAATGAAATCACTATAATATAAATGACAGCATTGCATAATACATTTGTTAATACTTTTTTAATTCTTTTTTTTTCTCTTTAATTATTTAAAAAAAAATAAATGTGATTTTGATTTCTCTGAAAGTGTTGTAACTGATAGATAGTTAGCAGAAGAGCAGTGTGTGTGTGTGTGTGTGTGTGTGTGTGTGTGTGTGTGTGTGTGTGTGTTTGTCTTACCATGGCTATGCTTGTGATAATCTGACTCCCTCCAGATCCTCCAATAACTAGAACTTTCTCTCGGTGCTTTGAGTGGATAATAACAGGTGCCATGGAGGATGGAGGCTGTTCACCTACACAGACACACAGGTTAATTAAAGCAAAAAAAATATAAAAAATGTAATTTTTAGATTAAAAAAAAAAAAAAAAGATTAAAAGTTGGAAATGAGGATTGTGATAAAAACAAACAAACAAACAAACAAACAAATAAATAAATAAATAAATTCAGTTCTATATGAGACTTATCAGAAAGAAATATGAATATAGATTGTTTCTTATCACACATGGTGACATCAGCCTAACTCTTTTATCTCTTTTAACACAATTATATTCTTTTACATTTTCCATTCAGCTTTAATATAAAACATATAATAAAAAAAAAATGGGTGTCTTAACCCCATCATAATGTTTTTGGGTTTTGTTTTTTTTTCATTTTGCGGTGAAAAAAACCTCAAAGCAACCCTTTTCAGAAGTATAGAAACATAGAGAGATAATACATTTTAATTTAAATTTTAATAAAGTTTAAAGTTAGGTTACTATTTTATCCCTATTTTATCCCTAATGAGCAAGCCTGGGGGAACGGTGGCAAGGAAAAACTCCCTGAGATGATATGAGAAAGAAACCTTGAGAGGAACCAGGCTCAGAAGGGAACCTCATCCTCATTTGGGTGACCTAAGGTCGGTCCATCCTCAGATAGGCTGCTCATTTGAGCAGCCTACCTGACCTTGACTCTAACTTCAACTTTAGAAGAGTTACAACGGATGCTGCTATGTTCACTCCACCTTTCTCTGATAAGACTTGCCAAAATAAGGATGTTAGTTCATAAGCTACACAGAGCCTATTTAGGCATCCTTCTTGTCTTCTTGTCTTGTCTTGTATTAAACCACTAACAAAAATGGTGTTCATGATGCCACCTCATCCTTTTACAATTGCACAAATTCATATAGGCCTTAAAAAATTATCCCACAGGATGCAACCAGCTGATGGAGTGAGATTTAATGGTACAGGAAACAATGGGACCATAAAAGGAAATTGAAAGACATAAAAGTCTAGATGGTGTGCAGTGTATGATGAGTTATTATTATTATTATTATTATTATTATTATTATTATTATTATTATTATTATTATTATTATTGGCTAGAAAGCAGTTTACCTGGAGAGATAGTATCGGCTCTTCCGCAGAAATCTGTCAGCTCGTTGTTCAGTATGATCCCCGTTTTAGGAGAATAGATACATGATCCAAAACTGAACAAATCATAAAAAAAAATCCAACATAATGAAGTAAACGCTACCAGATATCAGCATCTGATCCACACATTGCGTAACTGCAGTACTCACAAGTGATTGATGGTGCTGGTGACAGAAACGGCTGAGCCGTCACTAGCTAGAACAGAAACATGCGTTGTCCCAAATCTGTCAGTGGAGGGGGTGACGTTGTAGTAAGACGCCGGGTGTTTACCACTGCTAGTGATCATCGACCTGATGCGATTGACAAAGTCTGAATCTATCAGATGTTGTGTCTGAAACGGGAAATGAGCAAACAGTAAGTAATGAGCAAGCGAAATGAGCAAGCAGAATGTCCAAACTGAACAGACAGAAAGCTATACAAACACTAAATGCTCAATTAGACAGTCAGATAGAACAGAGAGAAGCAACTAGAGAGTCCAAAAGATTTTAAATAAGCAAATAACAAATGTTGTTGTTGTTGCTCTTTCGGCTGCTCCCTGTTTGGTGTCACCACAGCAGATCATTTGGTCATAATGTTTCAATTTGCACAACTTTTAGGCCGGATGCCCTTCCTGACGCATCCCTCCCATTTAATCCAGGCCTGGGACCGACACTGAGAGAAAACTCTTCAGTGGCTGGGTTAGCGCCCTGCCCGGGAATTGAACCCGGGCCTCGGCAATGAGGGGGTGGGATCCTGCTGCTGGACCACCAGGAGACAAAATAAGCAAATAACAAATAATGGCCTGAAACAAGCAGATTTCATGTCAAGGTTGAATACTTGTTCCAAATCCCACTGCCTTACTTCACTATAACATCAGCTGAGGCAGGATCTGGCCATACAATTCCCCATAAAATTCTTTAATCTGATGGGTCAGAAAGTGTGCATTATTTCTGTATAACCGCCCAGCTCACATCTGTAGTAGATCCTGCAGTAATAAGAACGACAGGTTAATATTAATGCTGTCCTTCTAATATGTTATTTTTGTATAAGCTCAACCACAGGGATTTGTAGGACATATGCTCCGCATAATCTAAGTAATAATAAACAGATTTTAAGAATGAGATGTTAGGCAAAGAAAAATGTATAATTGTTGATGTAGTGATGGTTATGGAAGCGTTAGGATTGTCTCTACTATCAAATGCTTTGTAAAGGTTTCCCAGCATGAGAGATTCAGAGGAGTCTGTACTTTCCAGTTTCTGTTTAAAACACAAGCTGTGTTTGTTGATAGAAAGAGAGAGTACTTCACACACACATACACACAAACACACACACATCTAACGCAATAGTGCTTACTCTGTCTTCTCTGTGCAGCGGGTCTCTAATATACTTCCTCTGTCCATTTGCAAACTTTAGCGTTTCTATGTACCTGTGAAGGGTCAGTTTCTTCTCCTCACCCTTCACAGACGATGGAGAAAGTCCAAAGCCTGCAAAACACACACACACACACACACACACACACACACACACACACAATCCACCCTCACTTTCTCTATATGAGCAGTGTCATTTATGTCCATTTCTACTATGTTAAAAATTTAATTGTATCGCCTGGTTATTTTTGTTAAACGAACCCTCCATGACTTTGAGGATGAAGCTCAGTAGAGCGCCTCCTGATGGGGGATGAGGGAAGTGCATTGTAAAATCACCCACAGGAACCGACAATGCTTCATTGGATATCACCTGAAAACACATAATAAACACACATCATAATATAATATAATATAATATAATATATCATATCATATCCTCCACTAATAACTACACACACAATGAAACTTTAGTCATTCTAACCTCATAAGATTTTAGATCCTCTACTGACAGTGATCCACCTGAAACACACACACACAAACACACACATACAATAAATTAATTTTGCCATATTAAATCTGTTAATAAAAGTGAAGCAATGCTAAATATTCATATTTACACACGCTCTGTACATTCTCTCTCTTGCTCTCGCTCTCTCTCTCTCTCACACACACACACACACACACACACACACACACACACACACACACACACACACACAGAGGAAACTACCTGCAGCCTTCACATCGTCGGTTAAGTCTAGCGCAATTTTGCCTTTATAAAAAGCATCAACCCCTTCCTTTGCAACTATTTCCAGAGTCTCAGCAAGTTTTGGGTATCGTAGCATGTCTCCTTTACGGAGAACCGTTTTATTCTTATGGCAAAATAGTTCACTGCAAAAAAAGCCACACAAACAAAAAACACACAACAATTCATTAGACATCAACTGTCTGATTAAATATTAAGCAGCTAAAAGCATCTGTTTTCTATTACCACGCTGATGTGGTTTACTAATACATGTCACACAGATGGATAGATGTAAATGAAGTTTCTGCTTTATTTCCATTTAATATGATTAAAAGCCATCATTCTTCAGGCAGTCATGCAGTGTTTAACAGATCAGATCAAACACTGATGTACAAGAAACCAGAGCAAATCCTGAAAGTATGAGAAGGAGGACCGAGCCAGGAAAGTCAAGGAATTTGGACAGATAGACGAGGAAATAAGGACAATAGAACTGAGGTAAGCAGTGAAGTGAAGCAAGTAGTGCATTAATGTTTACATTTACATGTATGGCATTACGTAGATGCTCTTATCCAGAGCATCTTAGAGAACAAGCAGAATTAGAGGAAAGAGAAGAAACAAGAAAAACTAGAAAAATGGCAAAGATCTTTCTTTCTTTCTTTCTTTCTTTCTTTCTTTCTTTCTTTCTTTCTTTCTTTCTTTCTTTCTTTCTTTCTTTCAGCATGTGTAAATGTATATGTATGGCAAAGGAAACAATTCCGTCATCATCCACTTTAGTTGTCCCCTGTAGTCTTCAAGGCACTTCATCTCCCTGAGCTCACCAGTGCAATCTTTCTTTTTAAAACTCTACCAAATTGTTTATTTTGCCACTCCAAAAGTTTCTGCTATTTTTGTTTAGCACTGCTTTTTTTTTCCAGCTTAATAATGACCTCCTTCACTTGCATTAACACCATTTTTGGACTGCCTATTGACTATTCCCATGAACAGCTACCACATGGAAATTTACTCTTGGCATTAACTTCAGACCTTTTCTCTTCTTAATTTGTCATTAAATAATGACCTGGTGTTAAGACAGCTCAAGTGGCCAATTGCATTTACATTTACATTTACATTTCTGGCATTTGATAGACGTCCTTATCCAGTGCTTTGAAGTCTCTATCGATGAATACATTAACACTGGTTCAATAGGTCACAGATTTAGGATATCATCAACCTGTGTTTTTTTTTTTTTACAACATACAACAATACATAAAACAAACAGGGAAGATAAGAGCTAGTTTAAGTGTTTCAGGAAGAGGTAGGTTTTCATCCGTCTTTTGAAGATGGTCAGTGACTTAATTGTTCGGACATCTATGGTAAGTTCGTTCCACCACTTCAGTGCCAGAACAGAAAAGAGTCTAGATGTATATCTACCTCTTACCCTGAGAGATGGTGGGACCAGTTGAGCAATGTTAGTGGATCGGAGGTAGCATGATGCAGTGCGAGGAGTAAAAAGAGCTTTGAGGTAAGATGGTGCTGGTCCATTCTTGGTTTTGTAGGCAAGCATCAGTGTTTTAAAACTGACGTGTACAGCTACTGGAAGCCAGTGGAGAAGCGCAGCAGTGGGGTGGTGTGGGAGAACTTAGGCAGGTTAAAAACAAGTCATGCAGCTGCATTCTGGATCATTTGCAGAGCACGAATTGCATTCAGAGGTAGATCTGCCAGTAGAGAGCTGCAGTAGTCTGGTCTCAAAATGACAAGAGACTGAACAAGCACCTGAGCAGCCTGTGTGGATAGAAATGACCGAATCCTTCTGATGTTGTACAGAAAAAAACAGCATGAGCGTGTGACTTTTGAGCCTGTGAAAATGTATATGTGTGTGTGTGTGTGTGTGTGTGTGTGTGTGTGTGTGTGTGTGTGTGTGTGTGTGTGTGTGTGTGTGTGTGTGTGAGTACCACAGTGTTGTGCTCTGCACCAGTTCAGTGATATTTTTAATACTGAGAACATAGGCGAGGTACAGTGGAAGAGGAAAGCCTTCTCTAGCCATTTTGATGACGGGTTCGAACAGTTGTTCCCACGGCAGTTTACCAAACTTGGAGTGAGCAACAGCATAACCACGCAGCTCACCTGGAACACCAATCCACTCTGCACCTGCACACATATATACACACACACACACACACACACACACACACACACACACACACACACACACACACACACACACACACACACACACACACACTTAGTTATTAATACAGGTCCAGATCAGTGCTTCCTGACTGACTGAAGTGTGTGAAGGGATGTGGTAGCTCACTGGTTAATGTGATGGACAACTGATCAGATAGTTGAGTAAGGCCTTTAATCCTCAATTGTTCAGTTGTATAAATGAGATAAATGTATGTTGCTCCAGGTAAAGAGCATCTGCTAAGTGCTGTAAATGTAATCTAAGTGAACCGAATATAGCTGAAATGAATAAACAAAAATGTTCCGTGTATTCTTCTGTGGGTTTGGCTCGCAGCCTTAAGTTTTGAAAGTTTTTGCAGTTTGCAGTGGCTATGGGTATTAAGTACCTGTGTGAAAATCAAGTAAAACCAGAGTGCAGGCTTTATCAGTGTTCTTTTTATCTTTTTATCAGCGATGTTTTGAATGGGGGGGGGGGGGGGGGGGTACGGTGGCTTGGTGGTTAGCACATTTGCCTCACACATACCAGGGTTGGGGGATCGATTCCTGCCTCCACCGTGTGTGTGGAGTTTGCATGTTCTCCCCATGCCTCGGGGTTTCCTCCCCCAGTCCAAAGACATGCATTGTAGGTTGATTGGCATCTCTAAAAATGTGTGTGTGTGTGTGCCCTGCAATGGGTTGGCACTCCATCCAGTGTGTATCCTGCCTTGATGCCCAATGACGCCTGAGATAGGCACAGGCTCGCCGTGACCCGAGAATAGATCGGATAAGCGGTAGACAATGAATGAATGTTTTGAATACCTGATGCAATGTTTACTTTATTACAAACATGTACATGTACAGCTTCATGCACTTATCTAATCAGCCAATCATCCGGCAGCAGGGCAATGCAACAGCTTCAGTTAATATTCACATCAAACCTCAGAATGTAGAAAAAGTCTGATCTGAAGTGACACATGGTTGTTGTCAGTGTCAGATAGGCTGGTTTGACTGTTTCAGAAACTGCTGATCTTCTGGGATTTTCACACACAACAGTCTGTAGAATTTACACACAATGGTAATAAAAACAAAACGCATCCTGTGTGTGGAGGATCTGCAGGCTGAAGCACCTCGTGTATGAGAGAGAGATCAGGGGAGAATGAACAGACTGGTCTGAGCTGACAGGAGGTCTATAGTAACTCATACAATCACTCTTTAGAACTGGTCAGCAAAAAAGCTCAAAACGCACCACACATTAAAAAAAAAACCTTGAGGTGGATTTTCTACAAGAGCAGAAGGCGACATCAGATTCTACTCCTGTCAGCCGAGAACAAGAATCTGAAGCTCTATCATGGGCTACTCAGTAAAACATCAGAAAAGATTTTTTTTCCCCTAATCTTTATCTGTCCAGTTTGGGTGAGTCTGTGCCCATGATAGCCTCAGATTCTTTTTTTTGGTGATTGGAGTGACCATTTTACTGCAGCTCATCTTCAAGGTTCGATGTTTTGAGCATGCTGAGATGTTTTTCTGCTCACCACGGTTGTAAAGAGTGATTATTTGAGTTACTATATCCTTCCTGGCAGCTCGGCCTATTTCCTCTTACCTCTCTTACCAACATGTTTCCACCCACAGAACTGTCTCACACTCAATGTTCTCTAGAGACAGTTGTTGGTAGATGGGCTGATTTTCCCACACAACAACCATGCTACGGTTAAAGTCACAGAGCTCACATTTTTTTCACTTTTCCCATGTTTGATATGAATATTATTTCAAGCTCTTTTATGCATTGTGCCATTCTGCTACATGACTGGCTCATTAGATTACTCCATAAATGAGCAGGTGTACGGGTGTTCACATTAAAGTAGATGATGAGCGTATATTACCAGAATATTGTCATACCTCAGCGTGAAATGATAAGATTAGTAAATAAATGCAGATTGACCTACCGCTTTGACCTAATGTTATGGAAGTGGGACATTTGTCCAGAAGGTTTGGTGGGAAATTTTTAGGGACCGTTTCTCTTGAGTTGATCACGGTCACGTCACCTAAAAAAGAAAGAAATGTATTATTATTCTTATTCTTCTTATTATTATTATTATGTTTACATGTCCTACAGTGACTTTCTGCATTATATAGTCCTACAAGTATTGGAACGGCAAAGCCGATGCATCTGTTTTTGTTATACACTGAAGATGCTTTTCTGTGAGAAAAGTTTGAGATAAGAAAAGATTAATATGAAATAATAGATCAGAATTTCAGATCTAATGTTCCGGTATTTGCATCTAGATGTGTTAAACAACTTAAAACATGACACTTCTGGTGGCAGACCCCCAAATAGTGGGGTGAGCAAAAGTATAGGAACAGACATTCTTAAAGTACATTTAATTAAAGAACAATTCAAATATTTGGTTGTATTTCACATGCTTGCAATCATTCCATCAAGCTGGTGGCCTACAGGAATCACCAAACTGTTGCATTCTTCTTTTGTGATGCTCTTCCGGGTTATTACATCAGCTTCTTTCAGTTGTTGTGTGTTTTGGGGAGTTTCTTCCTTCAATCTACTCTTCAGAAAGTGAAATGTATGATTGATATGGACAGTCTAAAACCTTTCACTTTTCACCGCTGATGAAGTACTTTGTTGTGTTGGCAGTGTGTTTTGGCTTGTTTCCTTGCTGCATGAAAAGGTTCCTCATGCAGAACACAGCACTCATTCTGGCACCATTCTTGTTTATGTTAAGATTCACTGTTTTTGTTTGTATAATTTAACACACGTCTTTGTTTTGATTCGGTTCTTGTCTCCGTCCCTGTCTGGTTGCTGCCCTAATGTCTCTGATTATTCTCACCTGTTTTGTCTTTCCCCCTATTATTTATCCATCTATTTAAACCCTAATGTGTCACGTCTTCGGGGCGAAGTTCTTTTCTGTCTAGCTAATTCATTTGAATTGTTTTGCTCTTGAGATTTTCAGTTTCTGTTCCCAGAATTTTCGTCTTCTCCCCCCTGCATGTCGGTTTGCTTATCGTCTATCGCCTGTTAACTGGATTTGGTTTGTGTTTGGATTTGGTTTTGCTATCAGCTTTAATAAATCCTGCTCCACCTGTATTTATATCCATCTCCATGATTCACCCTCTACCTATAGGACTGGATGCATTTCTCTGTATGCAGTCTGAATTTACTGAATTTACTCAGTAAACCTGTTCCAGAAGCAGCCAAGCAAGCCCGAGCTATCACAATACCTCTACTTTGCTTGACACATGAACTTGTATGTTTAAAATCATAAAAAGATCCTTCCTTTGGTAGAGGTTTATCATGGGTCCAAAACTTGTGTTTCTATGCGATTATTAATCAGGTCTTCTGATTGCTGCTAATGAGTGGATTCCATCTTGTGGTTTGGCTTTTATAAATCTGCTCTTAAAGTCATCTTTAAACAGTGGCTTGTGATGCCTTCACCTCGTCCCTGTGGAGGTTGGGGAAGTTCTTGATGGTGCTGAATGTTTTTGGATTTTTCTTAAAATGTTTGTCATTATTGTACTCACTATGTCCAATGCTTGTGCAATAACCTTGATTAATTTTCCCTATTTTGTAAGCTTCATAATGGCTAATTCTTCTCCCATAGGCAGCTCTCTGGTGTACATATTGGTTTACCGCTTTCATAAATTCAGTGTTCACGTTTTTCTAAAGCAAATGCAGTCTTTAGAGCATTTAATTGTTATAAAGTCAATCAAACAGGGCACCCCTGGCCAACAAGAAACACCTGTCAGTCATAATATTATAATCTTCCAATGTTTTTCATCACTGGAAAAATGGGTGGGTTCAAACAAAAAGAATAAATAAAAAAAACATATGTATCAAGATATTTATTTAACTCATCTACATATAAATATCTGATAATGATAGCTGAAATTCTGATATCCTTTTAGTGGTTTACCTTGGTTTGCTGTTCCAATACTTTTGGATATGTATATTACTATTCTATTACATTCAACTTAAAAGAAAAATGCCAGAATGTGCAGTAAACAGTAATAAACTAAACAATGTCAATATTTGGTGTGACAACGCATTGCTTCTTTTTCTTAAGGAATGAAAGTAATGACCTTCACAAGGTCTTCACTTCATTTGTGAAGTTTTGTAAGGAAATTAACTGGTAGGTTTCATTGAGCATCTTGGAGACATTTTGACTGTTGCACTTGCTTTTCTTTTCCCAGGAGACTTTATTTTTGTCTAAAATGTGGTGAAGTAATCTAAAATATTTTGTTCTCTGTAATGCAGAATTCATAAAGTAAATCTAGTTTCAGCTGATTTGGAGCCAACACAAACATTTTTACAAAGCTGCAATATAACAGCTGTTAAAATTTTTGCAGTAACAGCTATATATATTTTCAGGACAATAACAGTTCCTGTAGCAGGTCAGTGACACAGGAAACACACTGATGTTAGTTTAGTGACTCTTAGCTGTTTCCCCTCCATCTTCCCTCACTTGAGTCCCTTTAGCCATTTCCAAACAGTACAGCTAAGGAAGTTTTGTATTTATCTTTAAGAAGAAAAAAGCTACAAATCAAGTAGATTAAGTAAATGAGGGTGGATCAAAAACAGATTACAATTAAACAGACCTTCTTTGTTCATGATGGTGAAGATGGAGCCTCCTCCGATTCCCATGCTCTGAGGATTAACAAGCGATGTACATAACAGCGCAGAAATAGCAGCGTCTACTGCCGAGCCACCTTTTAACAGAATATCCCTTAAAAAAAATATAAGAAACATTATTAGAACAATTATACAGTTTAGTAATCCTGTTCATCATGGACAACATTAATGCTAGAAAACATTGAGCTTTAGTTATTGTGTTAATAAAATTTCTAGAAGTTTCAGTGTGGTTTAGGTATGGTTATGGCGAACATACAGTACTGTTATACAAGTGAACATACAAGAACATACAAGTGAATGCTATTGCTAAGCAACTAGGAAATATGGACTCAAGCGCAAGCTAGCTAATGGCTGAGGCTAATAGTTTAGTTAGCTAGCAGATCATTATGGATTCTTTTACATAGACAATATAAAGGTCCAGTTTCCATAGAAATGAAACCAAATTGTCAGGAATATCAACATTTCGCTCAGAGGTGTTTGTCACTTGCTAAGAAAGCACTCAGTACAATGATTAGAACTTCCACTGAATACCAAACTGTGACCATGAAAAGAGTCTTCTTCCACACATCTATTTGAACCCAGTAGATCAGTATATATTTTCTATTTCTGCTCACCCATTACACCTGATTTCCCATTCAAGAAATTAACTTAAAAAATATTAGCGTATCTTTTAAATGTACTGAAGCAGCTAACATGGAAAAAAAAAAAAGAAACCCCTAAATCTCAGTTAAAAGATAAAGCAATCATTTTAGGCTACACATTCTTTTCACACTTTATGAAAACAGCTTAACGTGGCTTAACATGCTGAAACAGCAACCCCAGGACACCGAGATTCTCTTCTACTTTTCAATTCTACTTTATTTAACAACATAATCTGCTATGATGAATTGGTGTTTTTTAAGTAAATTAATCCACACTAATCCTTTTTCTAAGAGACTTGAGTCTCATAGATATTCCCAAAGTCCAAGAACCATCTCCACCCATTAAAATGCTAGTGTAGCATCTGCCATATGTTAAGACATGACTAAAGCCCCCCAGCAATATCCACACACACAACAGACACATACAAACAGACAGACATAATATTGAGTAAGATCAGTACTTTTGGGGTACATAGCACAACAGCACAAGAAGTCAATTCTAAGAGCTTAGAGAAAAAGGTCGCTCTTTGAAGTAAAACTTTTGGCAGAGGACAAATTAAAGCTTTATGAAGGAGCAGATGTGGCCAGCTCTGTGAAGCTGGAACAAATTGAAGGGGTGGAAATCTGAATAATGATTTCTAGCTAAAAAGGGGTTCAATACATCTTTAGATGGTTCAAATTTTTAGCTGAAACGAACCATTTCGGATCATTCATTTGTTTTTATTAACTAGTTTATACTAACCAGAGTTGTTGTGGATATCATCCCAGAACGTCAGGCAATGATGAGATGGAAAGACATCACCGAGCACCATCACAGGGCACTGAACACACACTCGTTCACACAATTCAATTTAGTGTAGCCAATCTGTCTACACTACCAGCATGAACAGTACATGTAAAATCCACACAGATAACAGCCTATAGGCTTAGGATCAAACAGTGAATCTGGAGCTGTCAAACATCAACACTACCTGCTATACCACCGTGCCACTCCATTAGCAAGCAAAACACTTCTACAAGACATTTCAAAATAGATAAGGGGGATCTGACAATATCTATCTATCTATATCAGAGCAAGCACATTCCTATACACAAAGATGAGACACTGTCTATCATGCAGTTATCTTATCATCGTAAAGTATAGCATTATACCGCCACGCTAAACTGAACTGTCACACTTCACACTGATTTAAAGCAAACTCTTGTTTTGTAGGACCATAAAGATCTTCATATACTGCATGGAAAAATCTTCACATATGACATACACACAAATGCAAGGGGCCTAAGCTGGGGTTAACAGGGGAACTAGGACACAGAAACATGCCTCAAAAAGATACAGAAAAGCACTAAGGAAGTGAAAAGACACAGCGGACAATGACAGTGTGTGTCAAAACTCCGAACATGTTTCATTATGAACACACTAATGTTCTGCACATCATTTCTAGCTAAGAAGCTTACAACATCGCTTTATTGTGTTAGAGTGGAATGGGCAATAGGATTGTAAAAAAATATATATTTAAACAAACTTGCTATTTAGTTAGCTGTCTTGTTATCAAGGTAGACATCAAAAATGTGTAGTAATATGTAGCAAATTTTTTGCTTAACTAACTAACTAGACTAACTAGACTACCATTAAAAATCCTTAAACCAACGTGCTATTTAAGTAGCTGTCTTGTTATCTAGTTAGCTATCAAAAATGTATAGTAGTATGTAATTAGTTTTTTCTTTGTTTTTTTTTTTTGGGCATTGGTGGCTCAGCGGTAGGTTCCTCGCCTATCATGCGGTTCCCAGCCAGTGCCTCAACCCCGTAAAACATTTGCCAAGTTGTTGTGCGGACCAATTGGTCCGCTGTGGCGACCCCGAACAGGGAGCAGCTGAAAGCAACCAGTATGTAGTTAGCTTTTGCTTAACTAACTAACTAGACTAAATAGACTAGCATTTAAAATGCTTAAACAAACTTGCTATTTAGTTAGCTGTCTTGTTCTCTAGTTAGCTATCAAACATATATAGTAGTACGTAGTTAGATTTTGCACAACTAACTAACTAACTAACTAACTAATAAACAAACTAGCATTACTGGGTGGGAAAGGAATGACCTATAGGATGGTGAAAAGGCTCTAATCATACAGGCTATCTAATGAGATATCTACCAAAATTGAATATACAGTTAGCTTCAGCTCAGATAACTAACTAGACTAGCATTATTGGGTGTGAATGAAATCTCACTATTTCATTCTATTTAAATAGTACATTTCTGGCATTTAGGTAGACATTCTGATCCAGAGCAACTTATAACTTATTTCATTTTATACAACTGAGCAATTGAGGGTTAAGGGCCTTGCTCAGGGGTCCAGCAGTGGACCTGGGACTCAACCTTGCAACCTTCTGAGAAGTAGTCAAACACCTTAAACACTAAGCTACCATTGTGTTATTTAGCTATCTGTATTTGGGTTCAGTTTGTCACTAACCATTATTTTTGTATGAATTAACTTGTGTTTGCTTCTAACTTCTCTAATCTCATCTTCTGCTATTCCTCACCGATGCTGGAAGACAAATTGAAATCTTTCTTCACACTGTTTATAACAAATGGCTCCTCCTTTCTCAAAAGACATCTTGCTTAGTAACAATATACCAATCAACCCACAATAAGGATATCACATATTCAGGTTTGAACCAGTTTTGCTTTTTATCATCCTGGAATGATCCTTAAAGGAATGTCCCAGGAGGCAGCACAGGTCAAATTTCATCTACCAGTCAACTTGAAAACCTTTCTTTTCACTTCGTTGGCTTGGGCATTGCAATTCAACCTAAAAGGATACTGACTTACCCTAAATCACACAAAGCTATCTAATGTTAACATTTCCGTTCCAGGTATCAATCTGATTACATGTAGCTAGCCTAAGGCAAGGCAGTCTTCTGTATTACAGTGACCGGGTTTGTAAACTGGCAAAATCAAGGCGTAGACATTGAATGGGAAAAAGCAATCGAGCGTGCGTGTTATTGGATCACAACCTGAATATGAGGGTATATACTGAATGAATGATTCTTTTACAGAAATAATGTTAATGAATACAAACACACACACACACACACACACACACACACACACACACACACAGCACACGCACACACACCTGCATTGCAAGACAGTTCCAGGTGTACTACTATATTTTGTTAACCATAATAGAGCAGGGCAAGTCTGATCTGGTGACACAGTGATATATCCCAGAGGTCATTTAAACACGCACACACACACACACACACACACACACACACACACACACACACACACACTCACATTAAAAAACAATTTCCTGTGTAAGTCCAGTCTTATGGTCCAAAATATTCCGTAAATATAAATGTCAATTTATAAGTTACAAATGCTTTTTTTTTCATTCAGCGTGGAAAATATGACTAAAAGGAATGTTTTTTTTTTTTTATATGAATAATATTTCTGCCTTCAGGTTCTGCATGATGATACACGACGTTCTCATAAATTGATGCACTCACACATTACACACAGTCACACTTAGTTTCGCTTTGAACACATGGCTGCTGTCCAGTTCTTTATACCCAAAGCTGGCCAAGAGAGAAAAAAAACTACAAGTAGAAATGTAGTTGTAAAACTAAGCATGATGACCATGTTCAGACACATTTACTCCCTGAAGAGTAATGAAACACTGGAAAAATATGTTTGAGAAAATGAGAAAATCTATGAGGTAAAATGAAGTGCACTTATTCTACAGCCTGTATTAAAAAACTGTAAAGAAAACAATTTATTTAGAAATATTATAACAATACTATGGAAATTGATTCCATAGGTTTCCATAAGCAACTGAATGTGTGGTGGAGGAAAAATTCATTTTGGCTACAAAAGTAACAACAGATGTCTGGTATGGTCAATGATTACGAGGCGAGTTAGAACTCACATGTCAGATCAAATGTTCATCTGTTCTGGAGGAAAGACATGAGAAGCTTCCCCAACTACACAGAACCTTGCCCGCTGGATGAAGCACAGCATCATCATAGCCTACAGATGACCAGATCCTGTTTCTCCTGACTGTGACACATCGCTCTGTGACAAGTGTCTCCTCAGGCATTACTTAGTTGCACGGACACCCGTGCTGCTGCTACCTCGGTCTTACATTCTACAGAGTCTAGAGGGTTTGGCAAATTTACCCTTCCTGGGGGCATAAATGCATGTCACCTCCGAAAACTCTTAGTCAGTCCTCATGACAAAATGAAATATGTAATTATGGATTTCTGAACAGTAAATCAGTTCAAACTTGAGAAATTCCAGAGAAACAATGCCAGCGTGGCGATATGTATACACATGCACAAGAAAGCATGGAGGTATTCAGAGTAGTTTTATAATCCCCAAGGGGAAGTTTACTACCTTTGGAGGTAATCCAGTGTTCATAGAAATTGCCAAGGAACCATAAATATTTCAAGCACAGCAGAAATCATAGTTTGTAGGCACTCTGGTTACAAAAATAAATGAGATTTAACACGAGTTTTATTGTCCTCTCTTTTATCTGGCAACAACGCTGCAGAGGTTAGCATCGTATTAACCAGTTTGAGTCAGTTTGAGTTTTGCTGACAGGATCGAATAAACTCATATTTTTCCTTTTATAATGTCAGCGGATTTTATTATATAAGCACAAAATACAGTGTTGGGAATGTTAATAAGTATAAAATGTGTGAAGAAGATTTAATCTTTATTAGCATAATAATCTTTTTTACATTATTATGTGTGCATAATTATCTATCTAATATGTGTGCTAATGTCTTTCTCCATTAAAAAAAATACTTCCTTTTACCATCCATAAACCATGGCACTAAAAAAATCTAATTATGTTTTATAGAAATTGAACTAGATTAATATGAAAACATCTCATTTTTCTACAAAACTTAATGCACAGATCATTTGAATTTGATGAACTTAAAAATAGGGGAAATATTAAAATGTAATTGTGGCATGTGCAAAAGTTTGGACACCCTTCCAGTCTCAGAATTTACTCATCTTGAATGAACTCGTTAGGCCTTAATTTGAAGCATTAGGACTTGTTAGTCAGGAAAACAATTGAGAACACTAAGTATAACAAGTCCAGATCGAAAGCAAATGCGTAATCAATTCTCTACACCAGCAGCAGCTGAGGATTAACAGATGATCTGAAAATGAAGATAAATGATGCCTACAAAGCAGATGAAGTCTATGTAAAGATGTCAAAGTTTTTTCTACTGTCCAAAAGGTCATTAAGAAACAGCGGTTAAGGGGAAGTGTGGAAGTCAAGGCAAGACGAGATAAGGACTTGTAGGAATGTTAACCTGGCAGGGAAGTTGCTTGCATAAATATGATCTGCATGGGAGACTCATCAGATGCAAACTGTGTTAATTGATGGAAACCTCTCAACTCATAATAAAAGTAAAAATCCAATGTATGCAGCAAAAAAACTAACAAACCAAAAAAACACACACGTCTAGATAAGTCGGATGCATTTAAGAAACCTGCTCTAAACTGCTGAAATACAAATAGAAATTTTTGGTTAATCACGACAGAAGAAAATGAACGAAAAAGGTAGAATTTTTTAAGGTAGAAGTTTAAGTAGGTGATCTTTCAGACCCTTTCCACTGTGTTTGGGGGTGGGGGTGGGGGGGGGGGGTAGGGGGGGTGAGTGTGTGTGTGTTTGTGTGTGTTCACTATGAAAAGTGATAATAGGCCTCAAGAGAAACTAGAAACTTGGATCAAAGATCAAGGAAACACAGCCTTTGTAAATTGGCACCACATTCAGGAAATGGTGTATGCAGAAACGAATAAACGAAAGGTGATAGAGCATGTGAACTCTGTTGGTGGAATGTTGTATTGTACAGCAGGGTCATTGTTCCTGTGCTATTCTGGAAGGACACATTTTTAAACCTGCCTGTGCATTTCCACTGAAATAAATACATGACCATTCATAAACAACTTCAGCAAAGACTCCCTCATTTCTCATTCTCTCTCATTTCATGCCTGTATAAATATCTGGCCCTTAAATTAACAATAAAGCCGAATAATGAAAAGTACACAATTTCTCACTTGCTGCTTACTGTCATGTTTTAGTGATTATTTTGTAGTTTCTCTCACTTGCAAAGTAAGAATTTATCATAGCTTTTAGGTTTAGAACCATACAAACTCGATTGCTGACTCATACCATCTGAGACAGATCTAGTGGGGATGCATACAGTGGGGAGTATGTAGTGCAAAACAACGGGGGAAATGAAGAAAACGTCAAACACTGAGAAACCCAAGGAGTAGAAACATGATGAGAAACAGAACCTTTTGGGGGGGTATGCTGCAGAAAGAAAGCACCAAGTCCCACCTCCATCCAGAGAGCAGTGTTGCTACAATTTAGTCTAACACATACTATCCATGATGAAGAAATCAGAGAAAGTAACACTTATTTTCTATAAAGCAGCTGTATATGAGTTGTTTCTGGAGCACCGCTCAGACATGCCGAACATGTTTAGGAAGGTTGGCAAAAACATAACTATGTAACTAGTCTTTAAGTACACTCAGAACAAAATAACAGACATCACTGGTCATATCCTCTTACCACAACTGACTGACTAAGAGCTGATGTTTTGCCAGATGTATCCCAATGAAAGAGAGGAATTACCAGGTTCTGGTAATCAGCTATTCTCACCATGATGTAAGTAACCATAAAGATTCTGAACACAAGTCTGAACAGCTCAACAACATGTCTTGGTTGACTGATAGTTTTCTGAAGAAATGTGGATTTGAGAACATTATACATTAATACACAGACTCCCTGTTTCTTTGCAGCTGTACTTGAGTGAGTCTAATCGTTTAAATAATATTATTCACAGATTAGCACTTTAGTGAGTTTTCCACATTCACATACACCTACTGGTGTGCCCTGCTTTTAAGAGCCAAACAATTATAACCAAAAACCAAGAGTTATAGTTATGAGCTACAGTATAATATCTTTCAATGTCCACAATACTATAATAATTGTTTTTGTTCATTGTAAATATGTAGCTCTGTAGAAGA
Source organism: Hemibagrus guttatus (assembly GCA_033459395.1). NCBI lineage: Eukaryota > Metazoa > Chordata > Actinopteri > Siluriformes > Bagridae > Hemibagrus > Hemibagrus guttatus. The sequence continues at coordinate 18,400,831 of JAUCMX010000015.1, read as the reverse complement.
AGCTTGCTGTTGTGATGGAAAATTTCATCAGTTGCAAGGAAAAACTCGCTGAGGTGATATGAGGAAGAAACCTTGAGAGGAACCAGGCTCAGAAGGGAACCCATCCTCATTTTAGTGACACTGGACAGTAAATAATGCCCTTTCTTCTATTGGATATCTTTGTATGCTGTAGATTTTCTATTCAGTTTCTATTCACTGCAACTAAGAGGACCAAACCTGTTCCAGCATGACCATGCCACTGTGTACAGAGCTAGCGCCATAAACACATACTTTGCCATGGCTAAAGTGAAATAACTCAAGTGTCCTGCACAGAGCTCTGATTCAACCCCACTGAGCACCTTGGGGATGAACTGAAACACTGACTGAACCCCAGACCTTCTCACCTGACATCAGTGCCTCACTGATGACCTCACTAATACTTTGTAGCTGAATGATCACAAATCCCTAAAGCCACATTCCAACATCTAATTGAAAGCCTTCCCAGAAGAGTGGAGGGTAATTTAACAGTAAAAGGGGGACTAAATGGGAATGGGATATTCAACAAGTACATATGTCCAAATACTTTTTGATATATAGTGCAACTCCTAATTGGTCCATGGGAGCTGCCAGTAAAATGAATATTCCCATTGATTCTGCACCTCTTTACTTCAATAATAAATAAAAAAAAACTTATCCAATGCTCATCCAGATATGATATCACTGGGTTTTTTTTTAAGTAATGGAATTTATTTTGCACTGAAAAGCAACCCTGGGGAAAAGTGTTATGGCATATTTAAGTCTCTAATTATCTCTCAACCTTCAAGAAACACCTACAAAATGCTGCTCTTTCCACATCTACCTCTCTCTTCTAATGAGTGTGTGTGCGTGTGTTTGACTATCTAGGTGTGTCCTCTATTATTATGTCATTACCTTCAAGCTGCTCACTGACCTCATGGTTACTCCTATTACTCTTTTATTATCAGTGTGTGTTGTCCAGATTGTGCACCTGTGTGTGTATTTAGAGTGACTGATTTGTAATGAGTGTGTCGGGTTCCTGTGTTGCCACTTAATGGCAGCCCAGTTCAAAAATATGCTATGCAAAACATTACACTGCTAATATTGATTATAGAGTTTAGAAAATTGTGCCAATATTTTAATCCTTAGTGAAGATAGAAGTGCATTTTTACCAGCACACATGAACACTTTAATCAGAAGAATCATCATGCATTTAGAGCACTAAGTTGTATAGCTTTATGTTATACCCTGTGTAGGGTACAAGCAAAGTGAATAAGTGAACAAATTTTATTTGTTATTAGCAATAATAACAAATCAACATTATAATAATAAACTAAAAACAAAGCTGAAACACTACATTTTTTATAAAAATGTGATCTTCTTGTATATATATCTACTACTTTTTAGCTCCATCAGTAAGCCCCAGCTTAGGGCACGTGGGTAAGCCCCGGCTTGAATAGTGGTGTTAATAGTAACAAAGGCTCATGGGTAATGGTCACACTGCAATCCCCAAACACTCAAACTTTCATCAGAGTTCACATTTGCCTAAATATTTAATCACTCATAAATAGTTTAATCAAGCCATGGGGGTCACAGTCCAGTGACTTCTGTGCCGGTCCCAAGCCCAGATAAATAGAGAGGGTTGCGTCAGGAAGGGCATCCGGCCTAAGACATTGCCAAATTTAATCATGCGAATCATCAGTACTTTGAATTTCATACCGAATCGGTCGAGGCCCGGGTTAACAATGACCACATTGACCTACAGGGCGCCGGTGGAAATTGGGCTACTGTTGGTTGAAGAAGTAGAGCGAGGAGAGTGCGCAGACAGAGAGAGAAGAGGAAAGGTAAGAGTGTAGGACTGAGAATAGGAACTCTAAATGAAACACTTTGTAGAAGAGGCAATCTGAAAGAGATTAGTGACTGTAAAGTGGTAGTGGGAGAGAGTGTAGACTCTCTCTACACTCTCTCCCACTGAGTAGAGACAGCAGAGGATGGTGGTGTGTAGGATGACTTTGATGGTCTGTAAGAAGAACAGGTCAAAGATAGAGAAAGAGATAGAGAAGAAAACCAAGTGGTGGAAGCTGAAAAAGGAGGAATGTTGTGAGGAATTTAGACAGAAGTTGAGGCAGGCTCTGGGTGGTCAGGTAGTGCTGCCAGATGACTGGGAAACTACAGCAGAAGTGATCAGGGAGACAGGGAGAAAGGTGCTGGGTGTGTCATCTGGAAGGAGGAAAGAAGATAAGGAGACTTGGTGGTGGAATGAGATTGATTGCCACTGAGTGTTTCTTAGGCCTGGTTAATATTTGATACATGACTTTCTGGGCTCATGATGAACCAGAACAACACAAGCAGCATTGGATGACATACTATCCTGCGTGCTTTATGTATATGGGTAATTAAAAGTGACATCCACCTGATGGCACATCAAAACCAAAACACCTGGTCTGTCTGGTTTTCAATGTCAAACTATAAAATGTTTAGCGATTTCATGCACAGTGATGTGAAATACACTAACAAGCAGTGTCTGTCTCTCTTAAAACTTTTTGCCGTCATAATGATTGTTGTCATGAGCCATGAGTCTGAAAATAAAAAACGCCTTGATGGCCTTCCATTCAAAATGATTTAGGAAGGTCCAGAAAATTGGTATGTGAGATAGACCTTTAGTATCTTTGAATATTAACTTTACATGTTGCCTTAAAACCATGAGTAAACTTAACATGAAGTTCTGCAAATAAAACATTTGAACTTGAGTTCAATATCCAAAACTTGTCATGACAAGTTCACATAAATTAATCACGATAACGTAATCATGTTTTAAAGTCTACAATACATTTACAGATGATTTGTTTTGTTTGTTTGTTTCTTTTTCCCTCGCTAGCTGGTTTTGAATAGAGAAGCATGAGCACATTAAGTATCAACATTGTAAGGTGTTTGGACAGATTAGCAGATCTTTTAGCTCATATCAATTCTGGAAAGACTCTGAGACATGAAAGTAAGAGATTAAGCTGTTCAACCGATAGACGTTTCTTCCTACATTTATATTAAACACATTACACAAGCATATTACACTTCCTATATTTTATATTAAAGAAGATAATTGGTGTTATGCTATCTTTCAGCACAGCGCTATAGATGCATGTGTACTGTAACACTGTAAAAATGTACTTGGCTGTTCAGGTGATAAAATCCAATTCAGTTCAACCTTTACTTTAACTGAGCATTAAGATTGAGAATAAAATAATCAGGAAAACAAATGTATTATTATAAGATGATGAGAACTAAGCATAATAGAACAATGATAATTAACAGTAGCTGGAAAGCAACACAGCATCAGTATCTCATAGAGCATTCATGCGCAATCGTTAGGTGCCGGAATCTGAGCGCGTGGAACGGAACCCGGTTGCGCGTTCCGTTCCTCGCGCTCTCGTTTCGGTTGCCTTTCGTGTCCATTACCTGCCCGTGTCCGAACATATCTGAGAGTCGGCGGCCACTGCAGCTTGTGTGAAGTCGCCCTCGCAACACCGATGCATCCGTACGAGCAGCAGCGCGCACACGCAGATGAGCGCCACGGCGCACAGGAGCGATACGCACAAGACGCACGCCAACCTCGACTTCGACCTGGACTTCATTATATTTGCGCGGGCACACCGTCAATGATAGACGAAGAAATGCGAAGTTTAAGTAGAGTGAGTGTGTGTGTGTGTGTGTGTGTGTGTGTGAGAGAGAGAGAGAGAGAGAGAGAGAGAGAGAGAGTGAGCGCCCCCCTCCCCTAGCGTGGAGTAAAACTGAGCAGCTGCATCCAAGCCTTACATCACCAAAACATCGGATGCAGGGGTGTAAAACACGCCGCTACTGGACTCTAGAGCATCGGAGCCGTGTTCTCTGGAGTGACGATCCATGCTTCTCTGTCTGGCAATATAATATATATATATATATATATATATATATATATATATATATATATATATATATATATATATATATATATATATATATATATATATATATGCATTGTGATGTATATATACTATAAGATTCAAGATTCAAGTCTCCCAGACGGTAGAAGTGGGAGGAGGTTGTGTTGTGGGTGTGTATTGTCCCTGATGATGTTGTGAGCCCTCCTGATGACCCTGGTGTTGTAAATGTCCTGGAGTGACGGGAAGGCTGCTCCACAGATGAAAACTGTGCAGTTTTTATGACACGCTGGAGAGCTTTCCTGTCCTGGACAGTGCAGCTTTCGTGCCACACTGTGATTGAGTTGGTGAACACACTTTCAACTGTACATCTGTAGAAGTTGCTGAGGATCTCGGTTGACATGTCAAATTTCCTCAGCCTTCTTAAAAAGTACAGTCACTGATGGGATCTTCACAGGAGCTGCTGAGTGTTGTGAGACCAGGTGAAGACCTCGCTGATGTAGGTTTAGAATTTGAAGGTTTTCACCCTCTCTACCTCTGTCTCACCAATGTAGATTGGGGTGTGCTGCTCCTTCCTCTTTCTCCTAGGATTAATAATCATCTCCTTGGTCTTATCTGTATTTAAGGAGAGATTATTTTCCCGACACCAGGCTATCAGACCTGCTACTTCCGTTCTGTAGGATGTTTCCTCTCCACAATCCGGTATAAGATCACACAGCCACGTTTCCATGAAGCACAAAACACAAGACGTAGGAAAGTCTTTGTTTTTGTTCATCTGCAGGGTCAGCTCATCCATTTTGTTGCAAAGTGAGCGCACGTTAGAGAGGAATATCCCAGGAATATCCCGGCGGAGCTGCACGAGCACACCTGAGCGTTTCCCTCTTCTGCGGTACTTCACTTTGTTACGTGCCTCTTTGATCAAAATAGCCAGTAAATCCACGGTAAAAGCCAGAAAACTCATAAATAAGTCCACTGGGGTAGTAGCTCTGATGTTTATGAGCTCTTCTCTGGAATCGGAGCCACCAGAACTGAGGCACAAAAACCCGCACCAAAACACCGTGGCTGCCATCCGCAGCGCCATCTTGTCAAAGTGAATAGCATTCTAATGAATAGCATTCTCACATATGTGTCCTTACCCTCCAAGTGTGTGAGGGCTGTGTGGATGGAAGCATTGACAGCATCTTCAGTGGACCGGTTTTGTTGATATGCAAACTGAAATGGGTCCAAGGTGGTTGGAATGTTCCTTTTTATGTGAGACATGACTATCCTTTCAAAACACTTCATCGCTATTGGGGTGAATGGGACGATAGTCATACAGGCAGGTCACAGTGTTCTTCTTTGGGAGAGGTATGATGATGGTGGACTTGAAGCAGATGGGCACCAAGGCCTGAGTGAGGGACAGATTATAGATGTCTGTGTTCCGACGAGCCAACCATGAGTGCCCGCCCCGGGATGTTATCTAGGCCAGCTGCCTTCTGTGAGTTTGTTTTCCTCAGAGCCATGCGCACCTCTGCTGATGACACGGTGAGTGGCGTGTCCAGTATGCCCTCTGAGACCAGAGTCTTATGCTGTTGGCCAGTGTTTGGGGCCTCGAACCGAGCATAAAACTCATTCAGCTCATCTGGGAGTGTGATCTTGGGAGTTATTTCTCCTTTACTCCTTTGCCGGTAATAATATATAGAGGTGACAGTCTGTATCCCTAATCTACAGCTTATCATAATAAGTCACTGTGTAATCTTACATAATCTTATTCACAGACCAATAACAATTCAACCCTATAAATAGAGATCATGACGCTGTGGTGCTGTAGAATGCTTGCATTCTTACATACTGTAATAACCCTTACATACTGTTCATATTCCTTGCCTTCACATTATGGTCCAGGTCAATTTTGAGAATACCCACTAAGAATATCCTCATAATAAGTGCCTATACCATATTATGAACTACAGATCTTTTAAAAATTTATAAATAGCCTATCTGACATTAATAAATGGATGATGAATCCTTAATCAATGTTTCAGAGAGCAGTAAGAGTGTATTTTTTAGGTTTTACACCACTCGTTTTTGGATAAAAACATCTACTATTACACAATGTGATGTGCTGTTTTAACTAAGACATGAAAATATAAGGCAGCTCCAAAAATGCTGATATTATTATTATTATTGTTGTTGTTGTTGTTGTTGTTGTTGTAGTAATAGGTAGCATTGCCACCTCAGAGCTCCAGGATACTGTTTTCAATCAGAATGCTTTCCCTGTGTCTTTATAGGTTTCCTTCAGGACATTGTCCAGCACATCCCACAGATGCTCAATTGGATTTAGATCTGGGGAATTTGGAGGCCAAGTCAACACCTCAAACCATGTGTTGAATCAAACCATTCCTGATGTAAAAGAAAACATGATTCACAGACCAGGCCATTTTCTTCCATTGCTTTGTGGTCCAGTTCTGATGCTCACATGCCCATTGTTGGCGCTTTCGGCGGTGCACAGGGGTGAGCATGGGCACCCTGACAGGTCTGCGGATATGCAGCCCCATACGCAACAAACTGCGATGCACTGTGTATTCCTTTGTATCAGGAACAGTGTATCGTATTGTATGTATTTGTATCAGTTGTATCATTAACTTCTTCAGCTTTTGAGCAACAGTAGCTCGTCTGTTGGATCAGACTACACGGGCCAGCCTTCTCTCCCCACGTGCATCAGTGAGCCTTGGCCGTCCATGACCGTGTTGCCGGTTCACCACTGTTCCTTCCTTGGACCACTTTTGATAGATACTGACCACTGCAGCCCTGGGAACACCCCACAAGAGCTGCAGTTTTGGAGACGCTCTGATCCAGTCGTCTAGCCATCACAATTTGGTCCTTATCAAACTCATTCAAATCCTTATGCTTGCCCATTTTTCCTGCTTCTAACACATCAACTTTGAGGACAAAATGTTCACTTGCTGCCGAATATATCCCACCCACTAACAGGTGCCATGATGAGCACGATGAGTGAGTCTTATTTACTTCACCTGTCACTGCTCATAATGTTATGACTGATTGGTGTATATATACATTATAATATAGATTTGTATTCTTCTTCTTATTAACAAACTTATTTCCGTTAAAGGGATCACCAAGCAAATATTTTTTTATACCCCTATCCCTATTTTATTAATTACCCACTTTTTATTTTTATTAATTATCCTAGACAGATTTTAGATTGGTATAACTAATCATTTAAAAGCTACACTTCAGCTTAAAAGGGATTTTTGAAAAAATTAGGAACAAAAGTTTCTTCAAAACCTCTGTACAAGTGTCACGTACGGTGGTACCAGGCAATATTATTATCAGACCCATATGCAGGGATAGACATAAAACAGGAGTTTATTAAACAATAAACAGACACTTACATGGGAACACTGGGGAGAAAACCAAACACAAAACCAAATCCAAAGAACAGAACAGACACACATTAAAGACGAGGACTAGCAACCAACACAGGCACGACAACCAATTAATATAGGGGTAATAATCAATGGAACACAAGGGACAGGTGAACAGAGCCGGGAACAGGCTAAGGATCAGGCGGGGCTAAAATGTCAAAACAAACACACATGGCGCAAACATAAACAAAACCCCTGCTGAAAGTCCCCTACTGGCCCAACAAGGATGTATTCCTGCCTCATGCCCACTGTTCCCGGTTTAGACTCCAGAATCATTTACTCATTCCCAAGATAAAGTGCTTACTGAAAATGAGTAACAAAGTGGCAAAATGCGAGTGAATTTCGGTAAAGGAGCAAAGTTTGAATAAAGTGGAAATTCCCCAGGAATCTGGTTAAATCTTATAAATGATGTGAATCTCGTCCGAACATGCAATGGTCTGCAAACAGAGTTATAGTAAATTAGGTGAAGGGTAAAACAAAAGATTAAACAAACCCCCACAAACCCCCACAAACAACAAACATTCACGCAGAATCTTCTAATACTGAAAGCAGCATTTTCAATTTCTTCCAGATGTTTTAACGTAAACCATATGTCTGCAATTTTCAGGCTTTCTACTTTAACATCATGCATGCTCAGAAGATGACTGAGCAAGGTCTGAGAAAACTCACACTAGTAAAAGCTGTTTTGTGATAAATAAAAGTCAAAACGTGGTTACTTGTAGTGCTTAAACAAAGATCTCGTATTTCCACAAGCTGTTATAATCATGTCTGAATCAGATTTTTTACATTTAAACAGTATTTTAATCGTTAAATCTGACGCAGGTTAGTTTACTGAGAAGTAGCTTTGTAGTTAGCTTCTATTTCATTTTATGATAAAATAATTATATGAACAATGTATTAAATACGTGCTAATTTAAGGCTAGAAAAGCTTCACATTTGCACAGATATCTACATGCATCGAACTTATTTCATTACATTGCTAGCATATCTAACTACTTGTATCTATATAGCTGAGTTAAAAACATAACTAAATTGCCGTACTCAAGGGTTATTTTCTAAGCTAAAATGCTATGATCACTACCACTAGCAAGAATCAAAATAAATATCAGAGATGGCAAGAGTTTTTTGCTAATTATGTGGCAAGATACTGAAATGATTGATTTACCTTTTAGGTGGAATATTTAACGGATGTTTTTATTTACTTTCGGAAGATGTCTTTAGTTAGAGCGATGTACAGAAGTGATTTAAAGTCTGTCTCAATAAATATATTGATATTGGTTTACTTTTAAATAATTTATTATAAATATTTTCAAGACTATTGAGGTAGTAGTGTAGTATGAAAAGCACACAGACATCACAAGATTTTTTTTTTTTTTTAGAGGAAGGTCTTTAGATGTTTAGTCTAATCTAGGGAAAGTTCATTACTACACTCTCTGGTGTCTACCGAATGAAGATGGATTCCCTTTCCCTTTTTGTCTGGTTCCTCTCAAGGTTTCTTCCTCATATCGTTTCAAAGAGTTTTTCCTTGCCACTCTCACCTCTGGCTTGCTCTTTAGGAAAAAATATTATAAAACTGTATATATATATATATATATATACAGTGGTGTGAAAAAGTGTTGGCCCCCTTCCTGATTTCTTATTTTTTTGCATGTTTGTCAGACTTTAAAGTTTCAGATAATCAAACACATTTAAATATTAGTCAAAGATAACACAAGTAAACACATCATGCAGTTTTTAATTGAAGGTTTTTATTATTAAGGGAAAACAAAATCCTAAACTACATGGCCCTGTGTGAAAAAGTGTTTGCCCCCCCCCCGTTAAAACATAACTTAACTGTGGTTTATCACACCTGAGTTCAATTTCTCTAGCCACACCCAGGCCTGATTACTGCCACACCTGTTCGCAATCAAGAACTCACTTAAATAGGACCTGCCTGACAAAGTGAAGTAGACCAAAAGATCCTCAAAAGCTAGACATCATGCCGAGATCCAAAGAAATTCAAAAACAAATGAGAGAGAAAGTAATTGAGATCTATCAGTCTGGAAAAGGTTATAAAGCCATTTCTAAAGCTTTGGGACTGCCGCGAACCACAGTGAGAGCCATTATCTACAAATGGCGAAAACATGGAACAGTGGAGAACCTTCCCAGGAGTGGCCGGCCGACCAAAATTACCCCAAGAGCCCAGTGAAAACTCATCCAGGAGGTCACAAAAGACCCCACAACAACATCCAAAGAACTGCAGGCCTCACTTGCCTCAGTTAAGGTGAGTGTTCATGACTCCACCATAAGAAAGAGACTGGGCAAAAATGGTTTGCATGGCAGAGTTCCAAGATGAAAACCGCTGCTGAGCAAAAAGAACATAAAGGCTAGTCTCAGTTTTGCCAGAAAACATCTTGATGAACCCCAAGACTTTTGGGAAAATACTCTGTGGACTGACGAGACAAAAATGTAACTTTTTGGAAGGTCTGTGTCCCATTACGTCTGGCATAAAAGTAACACCGCATTTCAGAAAAAGAACATCATACCAACAGTAAAATATGGTGGTGGTAGTGTGATGGTCTGGGGCTGTTTTGCTGCTTCAGGACCTGGAAGACTTGCTGTGATAAATGGAACCATGAATTCTGCTGTCTACCAAAAAATCCTGAAGGAGAATGTCCAGCCATCTGTTTGTGACCTCAAGCTGAAGCGAACTTGGGTTCTGCAGCAGGACAATGATCCAAAACACACCAGCAAGTCCACCTCTGAATGGCTGAAGAAAAACAAAATGAAGACTTTGGAGTGGCCTAGTCAAAGTCCTGACCTCAATCCGATTGAGATGCTGTGACATGACCTTAAAAAGGTGGTTCATGCTCCAAAGCCCTCCAATGTGGCTGAATTACAACAATTCTGCAAAGATGAGTGGGCCAAAATTCCTCCACAGCGCTGTAACAGACTCATTGCAAGTTATCAAAAACACTTGATTGCAGTTGTTGCTGCTAAGGGTGGCCCAACCAGTTATTAGGCTTAGGGGGCAAATACCTTTTCACACAGGGCCATGTAGTTTTGGATTTTGTTTTCCCTTAATAATAAAAACCTTCATTTAAAAACTGCATGATGTGTTTACTTGTGTTATCTTTGACTAATATTTAAATGTGTTTGATTATCTGAAACATTAAAGTGTGACAAACATGCCAATAAATAAGAAATCAGGAAGGGGGCCAACACTTTTTCACACCACTGTATATATAAAATTATTTTATTCTGAATTATTATATTCCTTTAAAGCTGATTTGGAACAATGTCCATTGTTAAAAGCAATGTACAAATAAAAGTTGAATTGAATTGAATCCCACCACCAGAACAAAGAAGAGCCTTGATGCACGTCCTCCTTGTACCCTGAGGGATGATGGGACCAGTCGAGCAGTGCTGGAGGATGGGGGCGAGAGTGGTGCAGAGCACGGTGTGATGTTTTCAAGTTAGTGTAGCAATGGGGTTTTGTGAGAGAACTGTGGGAGGTTGAAAACAATTCACACGGCAGCTAGTAAGCATAATAACACCATTATCCACAGTTACAGCACCTTCTCATGTCTTCTCATGTCTGACAGCTCAGAAGACTGATAAAACTGTCAGCTTTTAGTTTGATATCAGTCTATATCTCTCACCTAGAAGCTGGATAGCTCTGGTCGTCATGCTGATATACACAGTAATGTTTCTCCTGTCATAATCTTTGTGCAGAGAGAATGATGTTGACAGCAGTAGATAATTGCAGCCTTGTTTCCCAGAAATCATTTCTTTCACCAGTTTACTAACTCTGATATTAGCAATAATCCATGTGGAGCTGTTTGGCAAAACACCTGACTTTAAAGAGAAAAAAAAAGTTCTTTAACAAAAACACAGAGATATTGTATGAAGATTTGTAAGCCTTATGTGTGTGCAAAACAGAAGCAACAGCCCATAAGGAACAAAAGTGTATAATGTCTTCATATCAGGTATGTTGCTGCAAAACATGTACATAGCCAAGACCATTCATTTCACAGTTAAAAGGAATGGGAAAATGCCTTGTGCTATTCACTTTACACAATGAGGCCAGACCCCCATTTTTCAGCAACTTGAACTGCATAGCAATAGTAACCAAGCAGCAAGCCAGTTTTAATTAATCTTCTCAACTGTTTACACATTTTAGGAAACAAGATGCTCATCATATGATATAAAGTGAGCAAAAAACACTGGCTTCAGAAACACCAACACAGACACACAATCATAATAACACTGACATTAACAAGCAAACACTTTTATCATGTCAAGTTCTGTTATCCACTGACTGAAAACACAGCTGCTCTTTGTGTGTGTGTGTGTGTGTGTGTGTGTGTGTGTGTGTGTGTGTGTGTGTGTGTGTGTGTGTGTGTGTGTCAGAATTTCTGTGCAGAAGAGGCCATTGACCTCACATATTGTTTGAAGCCTGAATACCAAGACCACTGGAGAAAAGAATAAAAAAGAAAAAGAAAGAAAGAAAAGAAAAAGGCCCCCTAGGAACTTAAGCTAAGCCTTAAAACATTACTGTGTTTCAATAATTAAGTAGTTTATGTAACTGAGCTGGGGGGGGCACAGTGGCTTAGTGGTTAGCACGTTTGCCTCACATCTCCAGGGTTGGGGGTTTGATTCCCGCCTCCGCCGTGTGTGTGGAGTTTGCATGTTCTCCCCGTGCCTCGGGGGTTTCCTCCGGGTACTCCGGTTTCCTCCCCTGGTCCAAAGACATGCATTGTAGGTTGATTGGCATCTCTAAATTGTCCTGTGTGTGTGTGTGTGTGTGTGTGTGTGCCCTGTGATGGGTTGGCACTCCATCCAGGGTGTATCCTGCCTTGATGCCCAAAAACGCCTGAGATAGGCACAGGCTCCCCGTGACCCGAGAACAGATCGGATAAGCGGCAGACAATGAATGAATGAATGAATGAATGAATGTAACTGAGATGCAACATATAATGCTGACACTGTAACAGTATAAACTCTTTAATATTCAAATCCATTAAATACAGAATTTATTCACTCCTTCTTTCATTTATTCCTTCATATTCAGTACCAGGTCATTACCAGGTCAGGTCCATCCCAGGGACACTGAGCAAACACCAGATGGGACATTAGTCCAGGACAGGGCACACTACACACACATGCACACATCCACATCCACCAAGAGGTCATTTAGCCTAACCAAATCCATCCATCATCATGTTTTGCAAAGGTGGAGGAAATGAACACACCTGAGCTCTGGATTTTCAAAAAGGCACGTTGAGACATAGCTGAGAAATGCTGACTCTGCAGTTCAAACACGGCCATGTAGATCAGTATCTTCATCATCTCCCTGTTCAGCTTTATTACCATAAAAATACAAAAAGGAGAGGTGATATTGTGACATTTGCAGAGAAGTTAAAAGACACAAACGCAACTGATTAAAAACACATCACAGATTGTACCTGTACTGTAGTGTTGTGTACGTGTCCTGTACTGTTTTGTTTTGTCTTGCGCTGGTTGCACTAGGTTACACACGATGCACTTTATGTGGTTAGGATAACTCACTTTCAGTCCCTGTGTAACACCAGTGTCCTGGAGAAACATTTCATTTCACTGTGTACTGCGTCAGCTATACATGGCTGAAATGACAATAAAAGCTTCTTGACTTGACTTGACTTGATATGTGCACATGCCACACACACACAAACACACACACACACACACACACAAATCCTAGGATATGTGCACATACACACACACGCACACACACACACACACACACACACACACACACACACACACACGACACACACAATTATCCCTGGATATCTGCTTTCTTTCTTTCTTTCTTTCTTTCTTTCTTTCTTTCTTTCTTTCTTTCTTTCTTTCTTTCTTTCTTTCTCCCTCTCTCTCTCTCACACACACACACACACACACACACACACAAATCATAGGATATCTACTTTCTCTCTCTCTCTCTCACACACACACACACACACACACACACACACACACACACAAATCATAGGATATTAGGATATCTACTTTCTCTCTCTCTCTCTCTCTCTCTCTCTCTCTCTCTATCTCTCTCTCACACACACACACACACACACACACACACACACACACGCAAAACACATCATAGCACACACACACACACACACACACACACACACACACACACACACACACACACACACACAAATCATAGGATATTAGGATATCTACTTTCTCTCTCTTTCTTTCTCTCTCTCTCTCTCTCTCTCTCTCTCTCTCTCTCTCTCTCCACATACACACACACACACACACACACACACATACAAAACACATCATAGAATATGTGCTCACACACACACACACACACACACACACACACACACACACAAATCATAGGATATTAGGATATCTACTTTCTCTCTCTCTCTCTCTCTCTCTCTCTCTCTCTCTATCTCACACACACACACACACACACACACACACATACACAAAACACATCATAGAATATGTGCTCATACACACACACACACACGCACACACATCAGGTCATTGTGAGAGAATGAAAATGCAATAGAGGAACAGCAGAGGGCGCTGGTGTGTTGTTTTAGAGCGCATGTGCGGAATTTACGACATAGATAAAAAAACAAGCGTTCATTTCTGTTGGTTTTTCCCCCCACTGTATATAATGTTTAAATATACAGTATGTGCAGATTATTACAAACACACCCATTAATTATCACAATCTGACTGTTACAACTTTAAAGTTTCTGCTTACCAGACACCAGATGATGTGCTGCATTAGTAGATCTACAAGCTGGAGCACAGCCCATGTGCTTTAGATGACGCACAATCACTGCTGAATGTAGCTTAAATACTGGATGCCATTTTTTTCCCCTAACTAGAATCCATGCTAGTGTGGGCATGTGACAGAAATAAAACTGAAAGGAGAATCCAATTTCACACCAGAGGTGATACACAGGTTGAGCACACCACCTTCTCTCCAGTGCACTGCTACTGTGGGGAATCACATAAAGTTTGATCACTCCGTGAGATTTTCACTCCTGCACTCCGTGCTCGACTGCACTCCATGTTTTATTTTTAGAGATACACAGCACAATACAGCATAAATATCATATTTTGTAATGTTTCCACCTAAGAACATTTACATTTCTGGCATTTGGCAGACACACTTTTCCAGAGAAACTTACAATTTATCTCATTTTATACAACTGAGCAATTAAGTGTTAAGGGCCTTGCTCAGGGGCCCAGCAGTGGCAGCTTGGTGGACCTGGGATTCAAACTCACAACCTTCTGATCAGTTGTCCAACACCTTAACCACTAAGTTACCACCTCCTATGACAGAAGAAATTACTGTAACTCTAATAAGCACTCTTTACATCCATGGTGAGCAGAAAAACATTTCAAAAAGCACAACACATCAAGCCTTGGGGTAGATGAGCTACAACAAGGACAGCAGGTTCCAGTCTTATAAAGCCAAGAACAAGAATCTGAGGCTACAGTGGGCACTGCTGAAGATCTGAAAAGACTTCCATCTTTGGACTGTATGTGATATTTTGTGGTTGGTTATTGAAAGTTTGTTGTAATAAGTAAGGTCAGTAACCTCACAAAAAGGAGAAAAGTCAATTTAAGAACAAAGAACACATTTTTAGGTTGTTTATGGTTAAGAAACTGGTTTTAGGGATGGAGTAGAGGAATATCAGACATCAGATGATATTGACAGTAAGTTATAGAGACTAACTCTCCATAAGCAAGTGTGGAAGTGAAAGTTCAAAGTGGTCAAGGTGCTGGATTGCTGATTGGAATATTGTGAGGTCACATTCCAACACCACCAAGCTGCCACTGCTGGACCTTTATCCCTCATCTGCTGAGTTGTAATATAAGTAATGTCAACAATATCATTAAAAGCGCACATTGTTTTAGGTTAAGAAACTTCTTTTAAGCATCAGATGACATGGCTGATCAGAAAGTCCTGAGTTCAAATCCCAGGAGCACCAAGCTTTTTTTCAGCAGCCAATGATGGCCCAAGTGCTTAAGGTTCTGTTGATCGGGAGGTTAGGGTTCAAGCCCCAGCACTACTGAGCTGCCGCCCCCAAGCAAAGCCCCCAACGTTCCCTGCTGTGTCATAGCCACCCCTGCGCTCTGACACCAACTCCCTCAGCTGGGATGTTCAAAGAAAAGAGTTCCACTGTTCTGTAATGTATGTGCGGTTATAATAAAAGGCTCCTTCTTCTTAATAAAAACTGCAACTTTTTGGCCATTGAGCAAGGCCCTTAACCCTGAGGTGCTCAGCTGTATAAATGAGATAAGTCGATTAAAACATCTGCCAAATAGAGATAGATAGATAGATAGATAGATAGATAGATAGATAGATAGATAGATAGATAGATAGATAGATAGATAGATAGATAGATGGGCCACCCTCCGCACTGTTTTATACGGTGTATAATCTTGTCCTCTTTTAAACAGTAAGCTGTAAGGAGATACCGAAAACTGTCACTCCGAGTGATAGGAAAAGTTGCTGTTCAGTAAGGATGAGTGTCAAATTCTCTGTTGTTTGCTTTAATTAATTATTTATGTGAGCAACGTACACCTAATTCAATTATTCATCGGGGAAATTTGCATCATATTTTCAGTGCCGATGTGTCAACACAGCTTGTAGCTTGTAAATTCAATTAGAATTGATTAAACAGTACACAACCAAGTATACAAAGAACAACAAACACACACCAACATACATAAATACTGCAGACTTTCACAAAATACAGACGAACAACCTACACTGTCATTATTATATAACGACATGTCTTTTATGATCGAAAATGTTGAAATGAAATTCTTCATTCTTTCATTCATCTTCCATAACCACTTTATCCTGGTCAGGATTGCAGTGTTTGATCCCACTTTATCCTTCCTGCTTCATTTACAGTAAATTACAGCTCTGTGTGTGAGCTGTTCTGTTCAGATAAAAAGATAATGCATGTTAGTGTTTTGGGGTTTGTTTGTTTTTTAACAAGATTTAATCAGGTTCTCATGTACACTTTGGTTTGTTTCGTCCATCATTATTTATTCAGTTCATGAGGAGTAAGTGCTTTATCCTGAACAGGATCACTGTAAATCCAGATCCTACCCCTGGAACACTGATAGGCTTTTCACACTGCACTTAACCCCAAATTATCGTAGTTCTTAACCCGTCTCTGTACAACAAGTAGAAGAACGTTTCACACCGATCATTAAGATGTGGGGTTACTGCTGCTTTGTACCCGTGGTTATGGAACTCTTCTCTGAAGCTGGGTTAACAGCAGTGTTAGAATGTTACGACTAGATGCTTAGCAACAGACACCCAATCAGATATTGATCAGAACGTGCCTCATATCATGTAAATACAGGACATAGAAACACTTAAGGAAAGAACTGTTTGTAGCATCAGACGGCAAAACACTGAACACCACTGAAGCGCTACAACATTCGTTCATCTTAAATTATCACTTTATCTTGGGTCACAGGGGATTCATAGCCAGGGAATCCTGGGATTACTAAGTACAAGATGGGAAACCATCCTGGAGGAGACACCAGTCCTTGCACCAGCCAGGGAATTCTGTGATTACGGATTACAAGGTGGAAAAGCATCCTGAAGGAGACACCAGTCCTTCCACCAGCCAGGGAATTCTGTGATTACGGATTACAAGGTGGAAAAGCATCCTGAAGGAGACACCAGTCCTTCCACCAGCCAGGGAATTCTGTGATTACGGATTACAAGGTGGAAAAGCATCCTGAAGGAGACACCAGTCCTTCCACCGGAGATCTGTCAATCTACCACATGGACATGGTGAGAACATGTACAGAAACTTTGCATATAGAAAACCATAACACCCCGAGCTCATCTTCAAATGGAGGAACGTAGAGCTGTGAGGCAGACACTGTGCCACCATAACACCTGCAGCCACAATGGTTTGGACAATAATGAAATGCCCACAGTATTCCACAAACCCAGAACTACACATCTAACATAGCTAACAAGACAGTGTAGCTTAAAGAGTCCAGTTTCAAATCATGCAAAGTGCATACATAAATCATCACCACTCAGCTCAGAACTTTAAACTAACAACCCACAGGTTCCTATAAAATAGCAGAATGAAATGAAATACATCAAATTAAAACTATATTATCATCCAAATCCCTTCCGTAATATCAGTCCATTTTCAAATATTGGGCCATGCCACTTACAAACAGTCGGCCAAAAAAGAAAATGACCTAAGTGCATTAAAATGGCTGTCAGGGTTGTTTATTAGCTTGTTTGATATACATAATGACTTCTGTGTGATAGGAAAATATCAGCGAGAATCAAGGGGAAGGTGTACAGGACAGTGGTGAGACCGGCCATGCTGTATGGTTTAGAGACAGTGTCACTGAGGAAGAGACAGGAGTCAGAGCTAGAGGTAGCAGAGCTGAAGATGTTGAGGTTCTCTTTGGGAGTGACAAGATTGGACAGGATTAGGAACGAGTACATCAGAGGGACAGCTCATGTTGGACGTTTGGGGGACAAAGTTAGGGAGGCCAGATTAAGATGGTTTGGACATGTTCAGAGGAGGGAGAGTGAGTATATTGGTAGGAGAATGTTGGACATGGAGCTGCCAGGCAGGAGGCAAAGAGGAAGCCCAAAGAGGAGGTATATGGATGGAATTAATGAGGATATGAAGCTAGTGGGTGCAAGTGTTGAGGATGCAGAAGATAGGGATAGGTGGAGAGAGATGATTCGCTGTGGCGACCCCTGAAGGGACAAGCCGAAAGAAGAAGAAGAAGATATACATAATGACAAATGATTTATGCATGCCATTAAACTGGTGGCTATAAACTTCCATACATCTTAAGTATCTCCACCGCAAAAATAAAGAAGCAGAAAACATTGTTTCAAGAGATATATTTTCACTCCAGAGGGAATACAACAAAGCTGATCCCAATTCCCAATGTTACTGCAGGTCATTGCTTTTTTTAAGTGGCTTACAACAGTATCAAATGTCTCACAGTATCAGATTAAAAGAAATTTAATTTACAGGATGAAATATTCATTGAAAGTGAAACCCCAGAGTGACGCTGAGAAAGGCAGTGTGGGTAATTGTTAGCAAGATAAAAGGGATTTTGCTCGCTATAAACAAGCATGCAAATTATTCTGTTCCACTGTGGCACTTGCAGAAGCTCCACCCCTTTTCTCAGTACTACACTTTCTTTGTCCCTTCACTTACCTATCTGCCACAACCAATAAAAACAATGTAGCATCTAACGGGGTGCTACACACTTCTCACACAACCATTCACACCCTAAAGACAAGTGCGTGACTTTGGGCTCGAGATACCAATCAACTCATCTCTTGATGCCAATCAGTGCATGTCTTTAGACTAGGGAGGAAACCAGATTCAAATCCCCAACCCTGGAGATGCGAGACAGATGTGCTAACCACAAAGCTACTGTGCCTCCTACAACCAATCACCTGATATATAATATCTAATATCACAACCAGCCATTGTAAAAGCTCCAGCTGAATGTGTGAGCACTCTGATAAGAAGCAGCAAGCAGCTCATAGCCGTGTTTTGGGTGGTATTTTGTCATACTATCTGGTGTGCACTTTAGGATACAACCCCACACGGCTTGGTGTCAGTGTAACAGTGAAAGCTTGGTTGTGGCTACAAAAGGCTCAGCTAGCATAGCAAATGGTGCTGGCTAAATAATATGCCCCACTTATAATGCAATATTCATTGAGGTACTATGCAGTGGCATTCACGTCAAATCAAGTGGATGGAAAAAAAACACACACACACACACACACACACACACACACACACACACACACACACACACATTGCTGTCTGTCATGTTGGCCATTGTTTTATTCATGAAGTGCAGTAGTGCATTTGGTGATTTGGCATGCACCCTTTGGAAATCAGGTGAGAGCAGGGACAAGTTCACAAGATAATTCACCCACTGAATGATTCACACAGATGATGAATATTTTATATTCTTCCAAACAGCAGGTTAATGCAGAGGTCAAATGTGCACAAATTTGTACACACACTGAAGTAGGTGTAGATGATGTTAAAACACCGTTTGCAACGTGTCTGTTGTTCAGAGATGAGTAAAGGCATTGGAGTTTTAAACAATTATAAAATGCTTTTCAATCAGTTGCAAAAATTCATTACAAATACTTTGTGTACTTGGTCACTTATAGTATGCAGCGTGTTCTGGAAATTTCTGGTGAGTGTGGAGATTATAATATGATTTACATAATTTCTATCTTCACCAAATCATTCAGTGAGTTCTTATGCCCTGTGAATGGGGGGCGGAGTTATCCTGGAAGAAACCACTCCCATCAGGATAGAAATGTTTCTTCAGGGGTTTCCTTTAAGTTTCCTCCTTCTGTCCAAAGACATACATTGTAGGCTGATTGATATCTCTAAAATGTTTGTAGTGTGTATGTGTGTGTGTGTGTGTGTGTGTATCTATATATATGTGTGTGTGATTGTGCAAAAAATCTTTTTTCCTCATTGTTCTCTGACTTTATTTATCTGCCAATTCCCACCCACCAGCCAGCTGTCCCCTATTATTTGTCAACAAGAAAGACTAACATGAGTGCAAAGGCTAACACGTGCCTCCTCCATGCGACCTAACCAGATCTTTTCGAACTGCTGCTCATGCTGCTCCACCCTCAGAGAAGTTTATCCTACTCTACCAGCCCTCTTCTTCATACATGAGCTCGAAGATGCACACTGTCTCTAGTGCTTCTGTGATGGACTAGGAAGATGGAGGACGCTTTTTATTTTTTCGTAAAATTTGTCACCCACCTGTAAATATTGTCAGAAGCAGTAGCTGTTTAGACATTGAGGAAGTAGCAGGGAAGTAACAGGGACTAGCAAGTGAATCTTATTTACTTTATGAATTTGTTCTGGTCTTGTGTAGTTAAGAACTAGGGAGTGTGTAACTTGGTGCAAAGAAAGCTAAATTAATTTGAGTCTTGCTACAACAGGAAGTGATCATGGTAACAAATAGTGGAATCATATGAGAGAGCTTTTTGTAGGATAAAAAAAAAAAACCACCTGATTCAGACACATGAGCCGGTGTGTGTTCAGAGCTGACATGAAATTTATTTGTGAGCTGCAGGAGAGTGTGAAATGGGAGACAAGATGGATGGAAATATGATACTGTTTGCTAAGTGCTACAAACTGAAATACATGTCACTGAGTGCACTGTGTGTGTGTGTGTGTGTGTGTGATCTTTATCTCATACCTGTAAAAGCTAGCATATTGGCTGATGTTCTGGGAAATAAAAACCAACCTTGTGTTATTGTCGTTGCTCTTACTTTATCTCTCTCTCTCTCACACCCACACACACACACACACACACACACACACACACACACACACATTATCTCATCTTAATCCACCAAGGCCATTGATTATAACCTGAATCTTCCTATTCTCTTTCTCTCTATCTCTCTCTCTCTCTCTTTTCCCCACACATAAAACACACACACACACACATACACTAAGCTTCCAAGGTCGTTGATTATAATGTGAGTAAGTGTGTGACATGTACAGACACTAAATAAACCCTTCGCACAGGTAGGACCTTGATAATCTGTTGTTTTGGAATTATTCACCGCAAAATCCCCAAAATATTAACGCCACATCTCGGAATGAACACTTGCACTCTTACATTAATAAATATATATATATATATATATATATATATATATATATATATATATATATATATATATATATATACAATGGAATGTCTGATATATGAAATGGATTTTTACAATATACAGAATTGCAATTAATAACATATTGTCTTTTACATTACATTATACGTGTATGTACAATTTCATGAAGATTAAATTAATTTTCCATAATACTAAATATTACAACAAAACAAAATGAAAGTCAAAGTAAATTAGGTTTTACTTAATTATTTAATGTTAAATGTTTCCTCACAGAAAACATGTAAAGTTCTTCACAATAAACTAATTCTTCCTAAACTTCCCTTTAGAAATGTTTATGTCTAGACTGTCTGCCTAAACTAAGGTTATTATAACAGTCGCTTTGTGTTGCTTTTTACAAATAACTAATGTCTGAATAGCTGAACCATATACCACTGCCAAAGTAAACAGAGATTACAACCCAAAATAAGCAAAGCCAGTTACTGTTCTCTAATGAAGAATTTTATTATAATGAAAATTATGTTTACTGGCGTATGAGAGGAAAGATTCCATTGTGTTATTCTTTTTCTCTTTGTTTATGTAAATGGGCCAGATTGAACCCTGGGGCTGTGTGTGTGTGTGTGTGGCCTTACCATGCACACTGTAATGCTCTTTTTTAAGGGACTGAAGATCAAAAGTGTGCATTAAAAATGTAACTAAACAGTCCTTAACACCAACATTCTCTAATAAATGCCAACATTTACTATCAAACACCAACAATTACAAACACCAACATTTTCTAAAAAAAAACAACATTTACTATCAAACATCAACATTCTCTAACAAACACCAACACATTCTCTCACAAACACCAACGCATTCTCTAACAAACACCAACACATTCTCTCACAAACTCCAACAAATTCTCTAACAAACACCAACACATTCTCTCACAAACACCAACACATTCTCTAACAAACACCAACAAATTCTCTAACAAACACCAACATTCTCTAACAAACACCAACACATTCTCTAACAAACATGAACAAATTCTCTAACAAACACCAATATTCTCTATCAAACACCAACATTCTCTCACAAACACCAACATTTTCTATCAAACATCAACATTCT
Organism: Hemibagrus guttatus; assembly: GCA_033459395.1. Lineage (NCBI taxonomy): Eukaryota > Metazoa > Chordata > Actinopteri > Siluriformes > Bagridae > Hemibagrus > Hemibagrus guttatus. The sequence goes on along the minus strand of JAUCMX010000015.1, from coordinate 18,378,665 downwards.
CTATCAAAAACCAACATTAACTATCAAACACCAACATTAAATATCAAATGCCGACATTCTCTAACAAACACCAATATTCTCTATTAAAAACCAACATTCTCTAACAAACACCGACATTCTCTAACACCAACATTTACTATCAAACACCAACATTAACTATCAAACAGCAACATTTTCTATCAAACACCAACATTAACTATCAAACAGCAACATTCTTTATCAAACACCAACATTCTCTAATAAACACCGACATTTACTATCAAACACCAACATTTTCTAACAAACATCAACATTCTCTAACAAACACTGACATTCTCTGTCGAACACCAACATTCTCCATCAAACAGCAACATTTATTATCAAACATCAAGATTCTCTAACAAACACCAACATTTACTAAAAACCATGTACTCTAACACCAATATTTTCTAGCAAACACCAACATTATCTGTGAAACATCCACATTCTCTGACAAACATATAAATCTTCAAGCAAACAACATTCTCTAACAAGCACCAATATCAATATCAAGCATCAATATTCTTAGGCAAACACCAACACATTCTCTAACAAACACCAACATTCTCTATCAAACACCAACATTTACTATCATACATCAAGATTCTCTATCAAACACCAACATTTTCTACCAAACACCAACATTTACTATCAAACATCAAGATTCTCTATCAAACACCAACGTTCTCTAAAAAAACACCAACATTTACTAACACCAACATTCTCTAATACCAATATTTGCAATCAAAAACCAACATTATCTAGCAAACACCAACATTATCTGTGAAACATCCACATTCTCTAACAAACATATAAATCTTCAAGCAAACACCATTCTCTAACAAACACCAACAGATTCTCTAACACCAACACATTCTCTAACAAACACAAACAAATTCTCTAACAAACACGAACACATTCTCTCACAAACACCAACACATTCTCTCACAAACACCAACACATTCTCTAACAAACACCAACACATTCTCTAACAAACACAAACAAATTCTCTAACAAACACCAACACATTCTCTAACAAACACCAACACATTCTCTCACAAACACAAACAAATTCTCTCACAAACACCAGCACATTCTCTCACAAACAAACACATTCTCTAACAAACACAAACAAATTCTCTAACAAACACCAACACATCCTCTCACAAACACCAACAAATTCTCTAACCAACACCAACCCATTCTCTCACAAATACCAACACATTCTCTCACAAACACCAACACATTCTCTCACAAACACCAACACATTCTCTCACAAACAAAAACACATTCTCTAACAAACACCAACAAATTCTCTAACAAACACCAACACATTCTCTCACAAATACCAACACATTCTCTCACAAACACCAACACATTCTCTCACAAACACCAACACATTCTCTCACAAACAAAAACACATTCTCTAACAAACACCAACAAATTCTCTAACAAACACCAACACATTCTCTCACAAACACCAACACATTCTCTCACAAACAGCAACACATTCTCTAACAAACACCAACAAATTCTCTAACAAACACCAACACATTCTCTCACAAACACCAACACATTCTCTCACAAACAAAAACACATTCTCTAACAAACACCAACACATTCTCTAACAAACACCAACATTTTCTATCAAACACCAACACATTCTCTCACAAACACCAACACATTCTCTCACAAACACCAACACATTCTCTCACAAACAAAAACACATTCTCTAACAAACAAAAACACATTCTCTAACAAACACCAATACATTCTCTAACAAACACCAACACATTCTCTAACAAACACCAACACATTCTCTAACAAACACAACACATTCTCTAACAAACACCAACACATTCTCTAACAAACACAACACATTTTCTAACAAACACAAACAAATTCTCTAACAAACACCAACACATCCTCTCACAAACACCAACAAATTCTCTAACAAACACCAACACATTCTCTCACAAATACCAACACATTCTCTCACAAACACCAACACATTCTCTAACAAACAAAAACACATTCTCTCACAAATACCAACACATTCTCTCACAAACACCAACACATTCTCTAACAAACACCAACACATTCTCTCACAAACACCAACACATTCTCTCACAAACAAAAACACATTCTCTAACAAACACCAACACATTTCAAAAAAATTTCAAACATCAAAATTCTCTATCAAATACCAACACATTCTCTCACAAACACCAACACATTCTCTCACAAACACCAACACATTCTCTAACAAACACCAACACATTCTCTCACAAATACCAACACATTCTCTCACAAACACCAACACATTCTCTCACAAACACCAACACATTCTCTAACAAACAAAAACACATTCTCTAACAAACACCAACACATTCTCTAACAAACAAAAACACATTCTCTAACAAACACCAACACATTCTCTAACAAACACAACACATTTCTAACAAACACAAACAAATTCTCTAACAAACACCAACACATCCTCTCACAAACATGAACAAATTCTCTATCAAACACCAACATTCTCAATCAAAAACCAACACATTCTCTAAAAAACACCAACAAATTCTCTAACAAACATCAACAAATTCTCTACAAACACCAACACACTCTCTCACAAACACCAACACGTTCTCAATTAAGCATTCTCTATTCTACAATTAAGCATCAACGTTCTTAGGCAAACAACATTTTCTACCAAACACCACCATTCTCATATCATTTATCATTAACTCTTGGTTATTGATGGTGGTGGTGAATGTCATTGTTTCATGGTTAGATTGTTACATATTGGTGCTTGTTGGAGAATGCTTCTGCTGGGGAACATTTGTGTTTGATAGGGAATGTTGGTGTTTATTAGAGAACGGTTCTGTGGCAGTGCTGGTGTGATGATCTGTAGGCAGATGGAAAGAGGCTGAGAGAAAGTCTGTTCTCCCTGGAACTGAACAGAGACGCAGATGTCAAAGAACATAAGCTCCCAGGAGACATCAAAGAGGCAAAAAGAACAAAAAAACACATCACTACAGCACCACACACTCTTCCAAACACACACATGCACACTGGGACTTAATTAGATCTACAGCAGCGTTCAAAAGTCTCTATCAGGAATGTTTTTATTTAATCTTTAATCAAACATAAATACAGCTGCTCCACAGGATTAGAGAATTTTACTTTCAGTATGTCCACTCTCGGATATATTGTTTATTCTGGTGCAGGCTGCAGCAGAAGGATGTAATTAAAATGTGCGCTGCATCCTCTGCACTCTTATGTAATGGTGCCGAACATTCGGGTAAGCTAGTGCTAATGCAGGATGTTAAACAATGTCAGTAAAAGAACCATGTTTAACAACGTCATTCTCATATAAAATATAGAAATAGCAAAATAAATACCCAAATAATATTTCTGCATATGTTAGGGCACACACCCTAACATGTCATAATATGTCAACATGTGCATGGGAACCCGAAAATGTTAACTTCAGTTTAATTTCTTTATCAAGTTTCATATCAGAGCCTTTGACTGTTTATGGATGACTGTATGCTTTTAAAATCCTTTTATGTAGATAACTATCATACAGCTTTTATACACAGTCAAATATCTTTTTTTGTCTGTTTTAGATGGTGACAGGATCAAAAGGAACCTCAATAATTAGGCTATATTCAGTAGGTGGATTTTTCCAGAAGGTCAGCTCTCTTTGAGGATCCATGAATAACTCAAATTACGTCAATATTTCATTTCTGTGTCCTTTTGTTCTTGTGTTTTTGAACCTGGATTATTTGGCTACAGACTCACAGGCTACACTTTACTACGCACTATAGTAATATTCACTAGAGAGAAGAATTAGTCTTTTTAACCTTAACTACCTAACATATGTCACTCATCATCTGTAAATGTTTATCCTCAGATAATACTCACTGAAGAAAAAACATTTGCCAATGTAAGCATTGGATGTTCTTTCTAATTCATAAATGAACACTGAAGGAAATATTTGAAGGTTTAAGTGTTAGTTCGGAACTGTAGGTGTTAATGTCCTGGGGATTTATCATTGTATGATTCATTTCCTGTTTTGTTTTGTTGGGGTTTTTTTCTCTCTTTGTTATTTTTTTACAGATAGAGGGCATTTACATAATAATTCATTTGAAGGTTGCTGTGGGAAAGAGCTAAAGAAAGACTGAAAAAGAAGGATAAAGACAGAGAAGGAAAGAAGGACAGAGAGGGGGAAAAAAGGACAGAGAGAAATGGTGAGACAAAAAAAGGACAGAGAGAGAGAGAGAGTGCATGTTGTTGTTTCTCTTCAAGTACTTACCTCAGGCATTAAACATATTAAACTGAAGAGCTTTCACCTGCCACGGATGCCATGCCATGGAATAATTTGAGTGATTTTGACTGACCTTATGTAAAACAACGAGCCTTATTTATAATTCTTTTAGTAAAGGTACTACCAAACTAAATTTGGAAGCACTAAACATTTCGGAAACACTGATTTTCTTCTTTCTCCTGCATATGTTGATCATCTGTGCTCAAGTACAAAGCATGTTAAAGCTCATTTGCAATTAATGAGAACATCAAAATTGCATAAAAAGTCAAGTGCCCAGAGGACTGGAAACACAAAATGGCTACTAGACACTGAATGAAAAGGCAGAAAGGCAACTATTTTGACTCACTTCTGTGCCAGTAACAATATTCAGCAGTTTAAAAGCACCTGAAAAAGCCAAAATGTGCAGACAATATTGGAAAAAGTTTTCTTTGGAAAGAATGTTGGTGTTTGTTGAAGAGAATATTAGTCATTGATGGAGACATTGAAGCACAAGTAAGAAATGAATGTCTCGACTGGTCTCACCATCTCTCAGGGTAAGAGGTAGGTATACATCAAGACTCTTTTCTGTTCTGGCACTGAGGTGGTGAATGAACTTCCCCTAGATGTCTGAACACCTGAGTCACTTGCTGTCTTCAAACGATGGGTGAAGACCTACCTCTTCCTGAAACATTTAAAGTGGCGCTTTGCAAGACCAATTGGGCCTGTATGGTAGAGGGGCCAGACAGAAGCCACTCCTCAGTAAAAGGCACGTGACAGCCCACCTGGAGTTTGCCAAAAGGCACCTGAAGGACTCTCAGACCGTGAGAAACAAAATTCTCTAGTCAAAGATGAAACAAAGATTGAACTCATTGGCCTGAATGGCAAGCGGCAGGATCTGGGAGACTAGTCAGGATCGAGGGAAAGATGAATGCAGCAATGTACAGAGACATCCTTTATGTAAACCTGCTCCAGAGTGCTCTGGACCTCAGACTGGGGCGACGGTTCATTTTCCAACAGGACAACAACCCTAAGCACACAGCCAAGATAATAAAGGAGTGGCTACAGGACAACTCTGTGAATGTCCTTGAGTGGCCCAGCCAGAGCCCAGACTTGAACCCGATTGAACATCTTTGGAAAGATCTGAAAATGGCTGTGCATCGATGCTCCCCATCCAACCTGATGGCGCTTGAGAGGTCCTGCAAAGAAGAATGGGAGAAACTGCCGAAAATAGGTGTGCTAATCTTGTAGCATCATGCTCAAAGAGACTTGAGGCTGCAATTGGTGCCAAAGGAGCTTCAACAAAGTATTGAGCAAAAGCTGTGAATACTTATATACATGTGATTTATTTCATTTTTTATGTTTAATAAATTTGCAAAGATTTAAAAACAAACTTTTTCACGTTGTCATTATGGGGTGTTGTTTGTAGAATTTTGAGGACAGTAATGAATTTAATCAATTTTCCATGTGGGAAAAGTGAAGTGCTGTGAATACTATCCGGATACACTGTATAAAATGAGATAAAATGTTTCTCTGGATAAGGTCTGCTAAATGCTAGAAATTTAATAAATGTATAACCTTATCCAGAGCTTATTTCATTCCAAATGTATCTGATTTATCTTTAGGGATTCATTTAAGTAAATGTAAATATAAGTCTAATATTAATCTTGAACTTGTGTACTATATTTCTTATGTTCTATAAAGCTGCTTTGAGACAATATCCATTGTTAAAAGTGCTATACAAATAAAATTGACCTGAATTGAATTGAATTAATACATTGATTTAATTGCCATAATAAAATAAAATCCAAGAATTGAATCAAATGTTTTTATATATATATATATATATCTTTCTGTTGTCTGTGATTATGTTGTGATCTTTTTGTGTTGTGGCTTGGTTTGTGGATGATGGATTAGTGTGTATGGTGTAAATTTGGTCAGGTGTAAAATGGAAGAACTGGAAGAAATTCAGTCTGAATCTTGATCAGGAAAGGGTGAAAAGAAATGAAGGTTAAAATTCTGCTCACACAATTATCTTTGCAATTATTCAGGTACAATTTACAGTGGGGCAAAAAAGTATTTAGTCAGCCATCAATTGTGCAAGTTCTCCCACTTAAAAAGATGAGAGAGACCTGTAATTTTCATCATAGGTACACTTCAACTATGAGAGACAGAATGAGAAAAAAAAAATACAGAAAATCACATTGTCTGATTTTTAAAGAATTTATTTGCAAGTTATGGTGGAAAATAAGTATTTGGTCAATAACAAAAGTTCATCTCAATACTTTGTTATATACCCTTTGTTGGCAATGACAGAGGTCAAACGTTTTCTGTAAGTCGCCACAAGGTTTTTACACACTGTTGCTGGTAGTTTGGCCCATTCCTCCATGCAGATCTCCTCTAGAGCAGTGATGTTTTGGGGCTGTCACTGGGCAACACAGATTTTCAACTCCCTCCAAAGATTTTCTATGGGGTTGAGATCTGGAGACTGGCTAGGCCACTCCAGGACCTTGAAATGCTTCTTACGAAGCCACTCCTTCGTTGCCCGGGCAGTGTGTTTGGGATCATTGTCATGCTGAAAGACCCAGCCACGTTTCATCTTCAATGCCCTTGCTGATGGAAGGAGGTTTTTACTCAAAATCTCACGATACATGGCCCCATTCATTCTTTCCTTTACACGGATCAGTCGTCCTGGTCCCTTTGCAGAAAAACAGCCCCAAAGCATGATGTTTCCACCCCCATGCTTCACAGTAGGTATGGTGTTCTTTGGATGCAACTCAGCATTCTTTCTCCTCCAAACACGACAAGTTGAGTTTTTACCAAAAAGTTCTATTTTGGTTTCATCTGACCATATGACAATCTCCCAATCCTCTTCTGGATCATCCAAATGCTCTCTAGCAAACTTCAGACGGGCCCGGACATGTACTGGCTTAAGCAGGGGGACACGTCTGGCACTGCAGGATTTGAGTCCCTGGCGGCGTAGTGTGTTACTGATGGTAGCCTTTGTTACTTTGGTCCCAGCTCTCTGCAGGTCATTCACTAGGTCCCCCCGTGTGGTTCTGGGATTTTTTCTCACCGTTCTTGTGATCATTTTGACCCCACGGGGTGAGATCTTGCGAGGAGCCCCAGATCGAGGGAGATTATAAGTGGTCTTGTATGTCTTCCATTTTCTAATAATTGCTCCCACAGTTGATTTCTTCACACCAAGCTGCTTACCTATTGCAGATTCAGTCTTCCCAGCCTGGTGCAGGTCTACAATTTTGTTTCTGGTGTCCTTTGACAGCTCTTTGGTCTTGGCCATAGTGGAGTTTGGAGTCTGACTGTTTGAGGTTGTGGACAGGTGTCTTTTATACTGATAACGAGTTCAAACAGGTGCCATTAATACAGGTAACGAGTGGAGGACAGAGGAGCCTCTTAAAGAAGTTACAGGTCTGTGAGAGCCAGAAATCTTGCTTTTTTGTAGGTGACCAAATACTTATTTTCCACCATAATTTGCAAATAAATTCTTTAAAAATCAGACAATGTGATTTTCTGTATTTTTTTTTTTCTCATTCTGTCTCTCATAGTTGAAGTGTACCTATGATGAAAATTACAGGCCTCTCTCATCTTTTTAAGTGGGAGAACTTGCACTATTGGTGGCTGACTAAATACTTTTTTGCCCCACTGTATGTGTAATCTTATGACGTTATAGACTAAGCCGTAGACTCCAGATGTCAGAAAAACATCTGAAGCTGAGAATAAGGTTGAATAATGTGAGTAGAGCTCCCTGCAGATCAGGTGTCCTGTGTTGGAGTATTTCAGTCCTGGTGCTCTCCGTTTTATTAGATGGAATTGGATTTTAAATATATAAGCTTTTGGTTTAATTTAGTTTATATCTCATAACTCTTTGTGAGGTTTAATTTATTTGGTTTTGTTTATGGTGTTTTTGAGTTTCATATCATAATTTTTTATTTTTTTTAATTTAACAAATTCCTTAGCTTGGTTTTGATAGCTTTGCACTTTTTACACATTTTTTATTCATGTTCGTGTTGTGTTTGGTTTTTTTGTTTGTTTGTTTGTTTTTGCAGGATAGCCAAGATTGGTTTATGGTTTAATTCTTTGTTTGGTTGGTTGTTTTTTGTATTTTTTAAAGATGCTGTTGCTTTCTTAAAAAAAAACTCAACAAACTCTGTTTTACAATAAAAACGTTGTAGGGTCCTACATGTTTTATATAGAAGAGTGTACTACACGACATACCAAGAACGCTTTATGTCATTTGTTTTGCGACATACATGTGTTTCAAGCAAGTCTATTTTACGTTTGTAAATACGGTTACAGGCTTGCGGTGGCTTGGTGGTTAGCATGTTTGCCTCACACCTACAGGGTTGGGGGTTCGTTTCCTGCCTCCGCCATGTGTGTGTGGAGTTTCCTCTGGGTACTCTGGTTTCCACCCCCGCTCCAAAGACATGCATTGTAGGTTGATTGTCATCTCTAAATTGTCTGTGGTGTGTGAATGAGAGTGTGTGTGTATCCTGCCTTGATGCCCAATGACGTCTGAGATAGGCACAGGCTCCCCATGACCCGAGAATAGATCGGATAAGTGGTAGACAATGAATGAATGAAATATGGTTACAGTGTAAAGGCTTGTGCACATTATTCACTGTTCATATCATGCTGTATCTTTAAGAAAACAAACCAGTGGCTATACTACAGTTATAGAGGCAGAATCTAGTGCTGAATTGATTTATTGGAGGGTTGCTTGGATGGTAAAGTGATTACTTTTGCGTCCTCACAGCTCCAGGTTTTCATCCTGAGCTTAGGTTTATATGTATTTGTTTGGATTTCCTTCAGTTTCCTCCCACCACCTAAAAGTATGCCTGTAGATGTGACTGAGTGTGTGAAAGTTAAGTAGCCTTTATTTGTCTCATATAAATTAATGCACAGTGAAATTCTTTTTTCACATATCCCATCCTTGGAGGGTTGGGGTCAGAGCGCAGGGTTAGTCATGATGCAGTGCACCTGAGGCAAGGCGGTTGGGAGCCTTGCTCAAGGGCCCAGCGGTGGCAGCTTGATGGTGCTGGGACTTGAACCCTGGTCAACGACCCAGAGCCTTAACCACTTGAGTGTGTATGGTGCAATGGACCGGTGTCCTGCTCAAGCTTCCCTGACCAGGATAAAGACATTACTGAAGCTGAACGAATGAATAAAATTCTTGAAGCCATGTTGGTCACATCTGTATGTAATGTGGAGTTTGGGAGTGTTTGAGGTACACATTTAGCAGTGGTCTGAAAGAGTTGCTGATGGTGGTGTCCATGTCAGAGACATGTCCCCAAAAGTTGATCATCTCTGAACTGATGTGCTGATCTGCAGAGATGACCTTCCAGCTCTAATTTAACGTAGGTTGAAGATTTTGATGTTCAGATGAACTGGTTCAGCTCTGGGTTAAAGTCTCTGTAGCATTGCATTTCATTCGCCTGTAAATGGCTCATCTGTGTGTGGAGGCTGTTTATATACTCCTCATCATAATACAGGGATACTATTGGAGGAGTGTAGATGGCACTCTCCAACACACTATCTGCACACTCCTCCAGCACTCTCTCTCTCTCTCTCTCTCTCTCTCTCTCTCTCTCTCTCTCTCAAAGTAACACACTCTCTTACACTGACTCATCCACTCGCTCACTCACTCACACGAGGTCATCGCCACTGACGTTTCGTTTAGATTAAAATGAGCTCGTCGCTTCCTAAGAGCGAGTCTAAAACATCTCTGCTCGGATCCTCCGCTCGACGTCAGCATCAGCATCCCCAGCATCCCCGGGACACCGGAAACGGGGAGCCCGCGGAAGGCGCGCGCGGAAGCTCGCGGAACGAAAGCGGGAGACGCGGTCAGAAGAAGCAGCCCGAGGAGGAAACGGCGAGACGCAAGCCATCGCTCAGCCAACCTCAGAGTGAGAAAACGCTGAAGCCGAAAGACGAAACCAATTCATCAAACCGGGGAAGGGGTTCGAACCCGAGCGTAAACGCGAACCCCGAGCCCGTGCGAGCGAAGACACCTGAGGAGTTGCGCCCGATCATAAAGTCAGTGTTCGGACAGGTAAGAATGCACAGGTGTTAAACACACATGCGGGAAAATGTACTGCTGACCAATGCATTCAACAGGTGTGTGAAAAAAAAACTTTAAAAGTGTTATTTCGGTGATTAAAATATGAATTTAAATATTAATATAATATATATTTATTTACATGAAATTATATATATATATATATATATATATATATATATATATATATATATATATATATATATATATATATATATATATATATATATATATTTCATGTAAATAAATGTAAAATGAAAAATATAGAGTGTGTAGAGTTAAAATCTGATAGTGTGGAATTAACATCTAGTGTTTCATCTACTCTATTTACTCTATTGTATTGTGTTTAACTCTTAATGTTGAATTAACAAAACTTAAATCAACACATACAGTCATACTTACTGTGTAGAATTAACTAATTAACCTAGTGTGTAGAGTCAAACTATACAATTTGAGGCTTGAAGCTTGGTGTTAAATTAACCAACATTTTAAATCCTACAGTGTTGATTGACTCCGACAGTGACAGTGAATCCTAATGTGTAGCATAACTCTTACATTATTGTGTTTAATGTTTAATGTTGAATTTACAAAACTGTTCAATTAAAACATAGTGTTGAATCAAAATTATTAACTTTTACCGTGTAGAAGTAACATCTAGTCTTTATAAGTACACTGATCAGGCATAACATTATGAGCAGTGAGAGGTGACGTGAATAAGACTGATTATCTCCTCATCATGGCACCTGTTAGTGGGTGGGATATTTTAGACAGCAAGTGAACATTTTGTCCTCAAAGTTGATGTGTTAGAAGCAGGAAAAATGGGCAAGCGTAAGGATTTGAGCGAGTTTGACAAGGGCCAAATTGTGATGGCTAGACCACTGGATCAAAGCATCTCCAAAACTGCGGCTCTTGTGGGGTGTTCCCGGTCTGCAGTGGTCAGTATCTATCAAAAGTATCCTTTAAGTCCTGTAAATATCCTTTAAGTCCTGTAAGTTGCAAGGTGGGATCTAGTGGAGTCCATGCCTCAATGGGTCAGGGCTGTTTTGGCAGCAAATGGGGGACCAACACAATATTAGGCAGGTGGTCATAATGTTATGGCTGATCGGTGTAACTCTTAGAATGCTGGGCATAATTCATGGTGTTGCATTAACAGTGTTAACACCAACAGTGTAATCTCTTACTATGCTGAATTAATGCCTAATATGTAGAGTTTATTCTTACAGTGTTGGGCTTAACTCACAATGTAGAAAATAAAACAAAAACATAAGTGTCAAATAAGTTAGAACCCTAACTCTACTGATAAATCATAAATATGATTAATTCAATTCAATTAGCGCTTTTAACAAAGAGCATTGTCTCAAGCAGCTTTACAGAACATAAGAAACAACAAACAGACAAACAGTCCTAGATGTTAGACAAAATTTTCCCTAGTGAGCAAGCCTGAGGTGACTGAGGTGACTGTGGCAAGGAAAAACTTCCTTAGATGGTATTAGGAAGAAACCTTGAGAGGAACCAGACTCAAAAGGGAACCCATCCTCATCTGGGTGATACCGGAGATTGTGATATGAACAATGTCCTTTCTGCATTAGTTGTGTGATGCAGATACAGCATGTGTAGAATGTTATGTGTAAATTAATTAGGTGGTTGTTGTCATCCACATAGCATTAGCACCATTGCTTTGAATACCCCAGTCCTTACAAAGCAGAACCTGGCTGGAGCTGGTCCATCTCTGGATGCCACTGGAGCTGGCACAATCTCTATATGTCTCGGAATGGGTAGAAGAGTGAAACAAATGGAAAGTAATTAGCGTAGCTGCTGTTCATAATATTAGCAGGCACTAGATGATAATGTGCATTTAATCAGATGTATTGGAGTACAAGGTTATGGGATGTATTGCGTGTATGCCTGGCTAAACAGATATGTCTTTAGTCTACGTTTGAACTGGGAGACTGTGTCTGAGCCCCGAACACTGTCAGGAAGGCTATTCCAAAGTTTAGGAGCTAAATACGAAAACGCCCTACCCCCTTTTGTATATTTTAATATTCTGGGAATTACCAGAAGTCTGGAGTTTTGAGATCTTAAGGAGCGTGATGGATTGTAACGTGTTAGAAGACTGGCTAGATATGTGAGAGCTAAACCATTTAGAGCCTTGTACGTAAGTAGTGCTAGTTTATAATCAATTCTAAACTTAACAGGTAGCCAGTGCAGGGATGATAATATTGGGGTTATAGTGTCAAAGTAACACCTACAGCCTTAACAGTCTTGGTTTGTATAATTAATTGTGTCTTAACACCTACAATGTTAACTTAAAACGGTTACACCAGGTCTTAGATTTAATAGATAATCTTAGATAGAATTAACACCTTCATGTATTCTGTAGTATTTTGGCTCAACTCTTGGTATGAAATTAACAATAGGGTCAAATTAACCCTAAAGGTTACATTTTAAATCTATAATTAAGTCTTCAAGTGTACTTTAGTACTGTGCTTGACTCATGGTTGAATCTACATCCACTTTGTAGATTTAGATCTGTTAGATATCGAATTAACTTAGCGTAGTGTTTAGTGTTACAGTGGTAAATGAACACCTACAGTAGAGTGTAGCTGCAGTATTGAATTAACCCTTAAACATTGTTGGACATGTCTTGGACATTCAGGTGAAGAGAGGGGCGGAGCTGTCAACCGATCACCACCTGGTGGTGAGTTGGATCCGCTTACGGAGGAGGATGCCGGACAGACTTGGCAGACCCAAACGTATTGTGAGGGTCTGTTGGGAACGTCTTGCTGATACCTCTGTCAGGGGGGTCTTCAACTCCCACCTCCGGGAGAGTTTCAACCAGATCCCAAGGGAGGTTGGGGACATTGAGTCTGAGTGGACCATGCTCTCCTCCTCCATTGTTGACACAGCCATCCGGAGCTGTGGCCATAAGGTCTCTGGTGCCGGTCACGGTGGCAATCCCCGAACACAGTGGTGGACACTGGAAGTAAGGGATGCCGTCAAGCGGAAGAAGGAGTCCTATCAAGCCTGGTTGGCTCGGGGGACTCCGGAGGCAGCTGAGGCATACCGGCAGGCCAAGCGAACTGCAGCCCGGGTGGTCTCGGAAGCAAAAACTCTGGTCTGGGAGGAGTTCGGCAAGGCCATGGAGAAGGGACTATCGGACGGCCTCGGGGAAATTCTGGCAGACCGTTCGGCGCCTCAGAAGGGGTAAGCAGCTCTCTGCCAACACTGTTTACAGTGGAGGTGGAGAGTTGCTGGCCTCAACTGGGGATATTGTCGGACGGTGGAAGAAATACTTCGAGGATCTCCTCAATCCCACTGACACGCCTTCCATAGAGGAACCAGAGGCCGAGGACTCAGAGGTAGATTCATTCATCACCCAAGCTGAGGTCACTGAGGTAGTTCAGCAGCTCCTTGGTGGCAAGGCACCGGGGGTGGATGAGATTCGCCCTGAGTACCTTAAGTCTCTGGATGTTGTGGGACTGTCTTGGCTGACACGTCTCTGCAACATAGCATGGCGGTCAGGGACAGTGCCTCTGGACTGGGCGACCGGGGTGGTGGTCCCTCTTTTTAAGAAGGGGGACTGGAGGGTGTGTTCCAACTATAGGGGGCTCACACTCCTCAGCCTCCCAGGGAAAGTCTATTCCAGAGTACTGGAGAGGAGAGTCCGACTGTTAGTCGAACCTCGGATACAGGAGGAGCAATGCGATTTTCGTCCTGGTCATGGAACACTGGACCAGCTCTATACCCTCCACAGGGTGCTCGAGGGTTCGTGGGAGTTTGCCCAACCAGTCCACATGTGTTTTGTGGACTTGGAGAAGGCATTCGACTGTGTCCCTTGTGGCATTCTGTGGGAGGTGCTCTGGGAGTACAGGGTCCGTGGCCCTCTGTTAAGGGCTGTTCGGTCTCTATATAACCGGAGCAGGACCTTGGTTCGCATTGCCAGCTGTAAGTCAGATCTGTTCCCAGTGAATGTTGGACTCAGACAGGGCTGTCCTTTGTCACCGGTTCTGTTCAGGGGGTTCTTTGTCACCGGTTCTGTTTTTATGGACAGAATTTCTAGGCGCAGCCAGGGGCTGGAGGGAGTCCGGTTTGGGGACCACAGGATTTCATAGTTGATTTTTGCAGATGATGTTGTCCTGTTGGCTCCTTTAGGCCTGGACTTACAGCATGCACTGGGGCATTTTGCAGCTGAGTGTGAAGCGGCTGGGATGAGGGTCAGCACCTCCAAATCTGAGGCCATGGTTCCCGACCGGAAAAAAGTGGCTTGCACCCTCCAGGTTGGAGGGGAGCTCCTTCCTCAAGTGGAGGAGTTTAAGTATCTCGGGGTCTTGTTTACAAGTGAGGGAAGGATGGATCGTGAGATTGACAGACGGATCGGTGCAGCGGCAGCAGTAATGCGGTCTATGTACCGGTCTGTTGTGGTGAAGAAGGAGCTGAGCCGGAAGTCGAAGATCTCGATTTACCAGTCAATCTACGTTCCTACTCTCACCTATGGTCATGAGCTCTGGGTCATGACCGAAAGGGTAAGATCCCGGATACAAGCGGCCGAAATGAGCTTCCTCCATAGGGTGGCAGGGTGCTCCCTTAGAGATAGGGTAAGGAGCTCTGTCACCGGGAGGAGCTCAGAGTAGAGCCGCTGCTCCTCCACATTGAAAGGGGACAGTTGAGGTGGCTCGGGCATCTGTTTCGGATGCCTCCGGGACGTCTCCCTGGGGAGGTGTTCCGGGCATGCCCCACCGGGAAGAGGCCCCGGGGAAGACCCAGGACACGCTGAAGAGACTATGTCTCTTGGCTGGCCTGGGAACGCCTTGGGGTCCCTCCAGAAGAGCTGAGGGAAGTGTCTGGGGAGAGGGAGGTCTGGGCATCCCTGCTTAGACTGCTGCCCCCGCGACCCGGCTCCGGATAAGCGGAGGACAATGAATGAATGAATGAATGAACATTGTGCCAACTTTTATAGTGTAATGTCCTGCATTGTTCATTTAACTGCTACACTGGAAGAGTTTACACTGGAAGTGTTCATTTATCACACACACAATGACATTAGTTAATGCCATCATTATTCTGAAAGCGTGTTTTGTTTTATATCACACTTTAACTTTACCCCAGCAGATGATATTGTTGTATTCGAGCCTCTTTCATTGGTTGATAGTTACTCTGTGGATGCGATGTACATGACGGATGTGTGTAGGATAATACAGCGTGATGTGTACTGTGTGTGTACGTTGTGGTAATTAGGGCTCTGTTAATGTTTTAAACTCTTCATCCTTCTTGCTCTGTGAAATGTGACACACTGCTGAGGCGCATAGATTAAATAAAAGAAATAGGGAACATGGGCAGGATTTGTTTTCTGTCCCAAAGAGACATACATCAAATCCTCAATCCTGTCCTTTTACCTCATCTAGATGTGCTATTACAGTATTTAATAGAACAGCATGATATATAAATACTCACACAATCAGTACCACATCAGCCAATCAGAATTCATCAAGTTTCATGAACAGGCAACAAGTCACTCACGTTTCTCTCGGTTTGTCCCTAGTGGGCGTGGCCTGTTCAGCTATCTTTGAGCTCTGAACTGATGTTTGATTTATTATAATGTAGAATTCATAGACATTACTGTTATATTGTTATAAAAAATGAATCAGTTCTTCCTTCATGTTTGAGCCCTGAAAATAGTTTCTAGTTCTAACCAATGTCTAAACCCACACCAGCCCAAAACCTTTTTTTTAAACACTCGGACAAGCATGTAACGAGGGATGCTTTGGAATTCTTTTACAATTTCGTTGATATGGTTTTCATTGCATGTAAACACTGTCAAGTGTGGAAGATGTTAAAAAGGAAATGGTTTGTAATCAGCCCAGTATTGCAGGATGATTACATCGTCTGTTATAACAGCAGCTACAGCCGGTATAAAAGGCAAAACTTATTTTTTATTATATTCACATACACACAATATTTTATATAAAGTAATTCTTTCTATGCTTTTCTTTCAGCTTTCTACAGGTATTTCTACAGGTCTTTTTTTATGCTACTGTGATTGCTCTGCAATTGTGAATTCAGATCCAAATATAAGCAACATGTTATGTATAGGAGATCATTTATTCTTTTTTATAATGAATCGTCAGTGGTTAGTATTTTTTCTTATCTTTTCTCATGTCATTGTGAAATTAACCCACTGATTTCCTTGCAGCAGGAAACAGGAGATTTTGCCAGATCTATAAAAATGGAATAAAACATATAAACAATGGAACAAATCAACACACTGGTCTCAGCATTGTTCAGGTTTAAAGTGTATGCGTTCTGTGACAACTGACTTTGCAAATGTGTGAAATATAATTTTTAATGTATATTTTCTTAGGTGGTTATAAACGTATGAACTTATCAGCTATAACGCTAAAATAATTTGTGTACAGTAGAATGTGTACAGTGGAACACAAAGCAAGCTGTAGGAGAGCTTAAAGTCAAATAAAGATGTGAAAATCTTGCAGGAAATGTGAATGTGAAACCATAAACATGATGAAAGTTGGAGAAACCTGTGCGGCTGTTTGATAACTGTTGGAATCTGACTCATTGTGTGTCTCTGATGGAGCAGCGCAGCTCAATCACTTAGACTCGTGTTAATGTGGGCCAGAAATAACCCCAAAACCAGGCCAGAACTTCAGAATCTCTCTCTCTCTCTCATATACACACACACACACACACACACACCAAACACACAAACACACACTCCCTCATGTGCACTGTAGGCCAGTATGCTCCTCATGGTGGAGGTTAATTACTGTGCTGATTGCTGGAGGTGGTTTAATGAGAACACTCGTCTGGGATGTCTGCAATGTGATGTCTGCAAATTCAGATGTTTTTAAAAGGAGATTTGGTTATTTATTTCTTATATAAGTTAGTATTTATTCAGATACTTCCTAAATACAGTATGTAGTGTACACTGTATAAATGTACATGGTAGGGAAGTAGGGAGGAATGAAAAGGAAAGAAACAGGAAGGAAAGAAGGAGGGAAGGGAGGAGGAAATGAAGAAAGAAAGAAAGAAAGAAAGAAAGAAAGAAAGAAAGAAAGAAAGAAAGAAAGAAAGAAAGAAAGATGAACGAAGACAGCAAGAAAAACAAAGAAATAAAACAAACAAAAAAGAGAAATAAAAAAGGAGAATTCAATAAAGGATTAAGAAATAAAGGAAGAAAAAATTTGCCAAAATAGAATCATAGCACAAAGCGTCATCCTAAGGGGTCAGACAGACAGAATGAAGACAATGTGTGTGTGTGTGTGTGTGTGTGTGTGTGTGTGTGTGTGTGTGTGTGTGTGTGTGTGCAGTCACTGTTATGTCAGAAATATGTCTCCACCATTTCTCCCAGCATGCTGTATTTCATATTTCTTTATATAACACAAAGACGTGTGTTAAACCCTGCTGAATTGCTCTCCACTGGCTGTGCAGCTAAATTTAGCCACGTCGCTGCCAACATGAGGGAGACAGCACACAGCGGCTGTTATATTTTAATAAAAATATTCACACGCTCGAGCTCAGCGAGGCTCAGTGTGTATGAGATTATGTACATTATTATTGTGTGTGGGGGAGGAAGAGCTGAAGGAAACAGCTCTCGTATTAATGTGTGGTAAACAATAAAAGGACAAAGTTTTAAACCTCATTCCTTTTATGAATTACAGTGTGAACAGATGAAAACTAATGTGTGTATTCAAAGTAATCCACAACACAAAATAATCCATCACATAGTAGCAACGGCTCGGTACCTCTCAGTAAAACGATACTTCGTGTCTTGGCGTGGTGAGCACGCCGTGTAAAACCACAAGGCACTTCCTCAGTGGTGGGCTAATGCTCGGGTGAGGGCATCCCAACCCCCGACCACCCCCCCCCAAGGTGTCCTATGTTGGGGCCGTGGAGCAGGACGGTTCGGATAGCGTTTGTGTAACTCCTCTGCCAAGGAGGGGTCAAGGATGTCCACCGCGTCCACCAATGACTGCTCCTCAGGGCCATACTCCTCCCTGTCCACCAAGTACTGTAGGCACCGTCTGAGGCGTCGGGAATTCAGAAGGGTGCTCACCCAATATGCCAGATAGCCATCTATTTCAAGAGGTGGTGGTGGTCCGTCAGCAATCTGTGTCTCACCCTGACGAGTGCGTGTCAGCTTTAGCAGGGAAACATGGAATGTTGGCAAGATGCGATATTTAGGTGGGAGCTCCAATCTATATGCGACCAGTTTAATCTGTCGCATGATCCTGAATGGCCCTGTCAAGCAAGGGCTCAACTTGTTACATGGCAATCTCAATATCAAGTTTTTTGTTGATAACCAAACCCGTTGAATGGGAGTGAGCCCTGTAGATGAATATGTAAGAGAATTTTTGGCGTATTCTGCCCACAAAAGGAACTCACTCCATCTCTGCTGGTCCCTGTTGCAGTATGACTGCAAGTACTGTCCGATCTCCTGGTTGAGGCGCTCGGTCTGACTGTTGGACTGAGGGTGGTAACTCAACATGAGACTCATATTCAAGAGTGAGAAGAACACTCTCCACACTCGGAAGGTGAAATGCGTCCCCTGGTCCGACACAATATCTTCTGGGAGGCTGTAGACCCGGAACACATGGTGGAAGTGCATGGTTGCGGTCTCCATGGCTGTGGGTAATCCCTTCAGCGGCACCAAATGGCAGGCTTTGTTGAATCGATCAATCGCCTCTAGTATCGTGTTGTAACCTTCCAAATCCACCAGGTCCGTGATAAAGTCCAGGGCAATGTGGGACCAGGGCCGTTGGAGAACCGATAGAGGCTCCAGGAGGCCGGTGGGGAGCTGATGGCTAGTCCTTGATTGGGCGCAGGCTACACACATCTCCACAAACTCCTGTACATCCCGGGCGAGTGAAGGCCACCAAAACCCAGTTTTGGATCAACGCGGTGGTACGACGAATGCCCGGGTGACCTGAGCTAGGTGCTTTGTGCACCCATTGCATCACACGTGGACGTAATGATGTGGGTATGTAAAGACTGTCCCCCGGGCAGGTTGGGGGTGGAGGTTTGTCAGTGTGTGCCTGCCGGATCTCCCCCTGCAAGTCCCATTGTACAGGGGCAAGCATGGTCGATGGTGGGAGTATGGGTTCAGATCACATTGGAGTACTTGGGGGATCATGTCACTGTGACAGAGCATCCACCTTCCCATGTTTGGATCCCGGATGGTAGGAGACAGAGAACCAAAACCTTGTAAAGAAGAGTGCCCACCTGGCCTGATGTGGGTTCAGTCTACGAGCACTGCAAAGATATTCCAGGTTTCATTGGTCAGTGAGTACCACGAATGGGTGCATGGCCACCTCCAGCTCCCTCCACCTCCAGTGCTGCTTTTATGGATAACAGTTCTTTGTTCCCTACATTATAATTACCCTCGGCCAGAGTCAATTTTCAGGAAAAGAAGGCACAGGGGTAGACCTTCCTTGGCGTGTCATGTCTCTGTGAAAGCACCGCACCTATTCCACAGTTGGAGGTGTCCACCTCCACAATGAACGGGTGCTCGGTATCAGGGTGCCGGAGGATAGGGGTGGTAGTAAAACTGACTTTCAGAAGGCACAGGGGTAGACCTTCCTTGGCGTGCCATGTCTCTGTGAAAGCACCGCACCTATTCCACAGTTGGAGGTGTCCACCTCCACAATGAACGGGCGCTTGGGATCAGGGTGCTGGAGGATAGGTGCAGTAGTAAAACTGACTTTCAGTCTCATGAAGGCCTCCTCATTCCACTTCAGGCGTTTGGGTGAGCCCCTCAAGAGTGAGGTGAGCAGACTTGCGATGCTGCTATAGTTTCTGATAAACCACCTCTAAAAATTGGCGAATCCTAGGAAACGTTGCAGCTCTTTCACGGTCATGGGTGCAAGCGAGCCAGTACCCTCTGCACGTGCCCGACATGTTCGTCATGCAATGCTGAAAAGATCAGGATGTTGTCAATGTATGTGATGACATACCGTTCGATAATGTCCCTGAGGGTCTCATTAATAAATGACTGAAAGACGACCGGGGTGTTAGTGAGGCCATAGGGCATGATGAGATATTCATAATGTCCCTTCGTGGTGTGAAAAGTGGCCTTCCATTCCTCCCCCACACAGATTCTCACCAAGTTATAGGTACTGCGCATATCTAACTTTGTGGATATCTTGGCCTTTCTCAGTTGTTCCAGGGCGGTGGTGACCAACAGTAAGGGATAGAGATACCGCACTGTAATGGCATTGAGCCCATGATAATCAACACAGGGCCTTAATCCGCTGTCCTTCTTCCCCACAACTTGTGGAAACTTGGTGGAAGGGCAGATATAGCCAGCTGCTAGAGCCTCCTCTATATATCCATCCATGGCCTTACATTCTAGTAGCGAAAGGAGATAAATCTTGCCCTTCGGTGGGATGCTTTGGGGCAGCAGGTCGATCGCGCAGTCCCATGAACGGTGGGGAGGAAGATGGCCAGCCCTCTGCTTGCTGAACACCTCTCACAACGACTGGTACTCACGAGGAATAGGGATCCCCTTCTTCACTTCGGGCCTTTCTACGGAAGTGACAAGGCATGAGTGAGTGAGCACTCTCCTGAGGCAGTGCCCCCTGCAGTAGGTGGGCCAACGGGTCAATTCCTTCTCCTTCCAGTCGATTTGGGGATTGTGGCATTGAAGCCAGGAAAAACCGAGGATGATCAGGTTCTTAGAGGATGTGATCATGTAGAACAGGATCTCCTCAAAGTGCAGCATGCCCACTTGGAGGCTTAGCGGGGCGGTGATGTGCGTGATAAGGCCCTCTCCTATGGGCTGGTCATCCACAGCCATCACCCTTAAGGGAGTCTCTCAGAGTCTCATAGAAAGACGGAGCTCCTCCAGGAGTCGGTGGTCAAACAGGTTGACGGCCACGCCTGAGTCCACTAGGGAAAGCCACAGTCCGTACAAAGTAATCCACAACACAGAATAATCCAAAATGTAGTAGCAACGGCTTGGT
>JAUCMX010000015.1:18239786-18352286 GCA_033459395.1 Hemibagrus guttatus | reverse complement strand
TCTTAGGGGAGCGTGTGAAAGAGCAAAAAAAGATCAGGATAAATAAACAGAGCAAGACTGAGACTAAATATGGGAGTAAATATTGGGATAGAGAAAGAGACAAAGAAGGAAAAAGAGAGGGGGAGATTTATTTAAAAAACAGAGGGAGAGAAATAGAGAAAATGATGAATGCACAAGCATTTAGGATGAAGGAAGAAAGTAGGATAGAATTACAGAGAAAGTGTGTGTGTGTGTGTGGAGAGAGAGAGAGAGAGAGAGAGAGAGAGAGAGAGAGAGAGAGAGAGAGAGAGAGAGAGAGAGAAAGCAACAGAAAGACAGAGAGAAAGAAAAATGTCAGGGGGACGAAGAGAGAGAACGAGGAAGAGCGAGCCTGAGAAAGGAAGAGAGAGATGAGAGCGAGCGCTCACGCTTGTGCTTCTCTCAGTGAGCACTCACACATGCGTAAGACGTGCATGCCATCTCTCCTCCTTCCTTTCATTCTCTGTTCCTGCATCCAATCCCTCTGTCGAGTCACTTATCCTGCCTCAGCCTACATCTCTCATTCCCTCTCTCTCTCTTTCTGGATCTATGATACATTTTTACAAGAAAATGCACTTTAAAGTTGCTTGATGCATGCATGGAAAGACACACACACACACACGCACACACACACACACATACACACACACACACACTGGCATTGACTCTTGCACTCTGAGAGGCAGGATGAGCTAAAGCAACTCACTATGGGCAACTGTGTGAAATCGCCGCTTAACCGCCTCAACAAGAAGGTACGTTCCCTACCAATTTCACCGTGTGCATGAGTGTGTACTAGTGTACAGTTTGTGTATTTGTATATTAATCTATTTGTGCATGTGTGTGTGTATGTAAATGATCCTGACTGTGCTTTTTTGGACTCTAGCTGACTAAACAGGACTGACTCACTCTTCCTTGTAGATTTGAGTATTGAGCTTGTGTGTGTGTGTGTGTGTGTGTGTGTGTGTTTGTGTGTGTGTGTGTGTGTGTGTGTGTAATAGGATCATAGAGCTACGCTCAAAATATTGATCCAACCATATTTAGTAGATTATTTCTACATGAGTCATCATTACAGCAGTGTCAGAATCTGATTTTAGCCGGTGAGGTATTTACACTGCGTCCTGAATAAAGTGGATATTTAGCCTTCAGTGGGTTAATCAGCATAGAGCCAGGGTTAATAGTGAAATTCCACGTCAGTATTCATTACTCTGGACTAAAGTGCAGCTGTGTATGCAGGGGAGTTTGTCCAAAATTAAATGTGTATCAACACGATTTGATTAAAACTATTTAAAAAATCATTAAATAAAAATATTTTGTTGATTTATTATACAATTATTATAAATAGAATTCTTTTAATTATTATTATAAACTTTTTAAAAAAATCCGTCCCACAAAACAATCGGTTTAAAAGTAAAATCTTCTTCATGTTTACAGAAATACTATATTTTTAAAAAAAAAAAAAAAAAAAAACATATTTAAAAAGCAGATTTTCAAATGTTAATTAAAAAAAGGGACAAAATTGCATTTCAAGATTTTATTCAGACTCCGATTGCATTTATTTCCTTTTTATTTTACTCAATTTTTTTTTTTTCAATTCAATTTCAAATACTTTCTCAATCTCTTATATACTGTTAGACAGTATAAAAAGCACTTCACTGCATGTCGTACTGTGTAGGATTGCGTATGTGACAAATAAAAAGTAAAATTAAATTTTGATTTTCAACCAGAATGAAGATCTTGACCAAAGGATTTAGACATTCTAAAGCCAAGTGCACACACTATGCGACTTTCGAAATCTCAGAATCATCACTAATCCTTTCACATGACACCCTAGAATCGCTTGTGATCATTTGTTTGGCAGATGCAGGAGTGTGTATGCTACATGATCGCTTACACACGCTGCTGATCTTCCACCAGAAGAGATCCCAATAGCCTAAATCCAGCTTTCTCACAAAATTAAAAGCAGGAGCTATGACTTTGGCATTATTTATGTAAGGAAATAAGAATAAAAAGAGAAATAAGAGAAAAATGTTGAGGAAATATCAGTAGCAGAGATGTGAGCAGTGAGGATTGTTCTGCAAAGAGAACTGGAGCTTCAGTACGGTGAAAAGAAACATCACTATATTTATAGGAGTCATGTGGTGTTTGTTTTTATTTTTGCCATTCCTAACAATCATTTGCACTGTAAAACATGCTGGCCTGACTAAGTTACATGAACTAATTTTTTCTCTTTAAATCTAATTGTTATGACAAGTTTTGGACTCAATGTTATATGTTTTGAAAGATGAAACGTAAAGTAATCCTTTATCTTGACTACATGTGAGTTGAAACTTGACTTCAATTTGAGTTGACTCACGTTTTTAAGGCAGCAGATGAACCTTTGATTCTAACTTTAACCATCATAAAATGTTTTACAGGTGGGGATAAACATAAAGTGCATAAATAATTTCTTTTTAAAAACGTTTTTTTTCCTTATAACTTTCAGGAGACACCGCCTGAAGTAGGGATCAAACCCGGATCTCTGGGGTAGTCGCGATCAACCTCATTCACTTTATATACCCACAAGCAGGATAAATTTTTATATATATATACAGTCCCAAGCCCGGATAAATAGACAGGGTTGCATCAGGAAGGGCATCCGGCGTAAAACATTGCCAAAATTTTATCATGCGAATCTTCAGTACGAATTTCATACCGGATCGGTTGAGGCCCGGGGTTTAAAAATGACCGCCATCGCGCCGTTGACCTACAGGGCGTCGGTGGAAATTGGGTACTGTTGGTCGAAGAAGTAGGAGGAACAAGGAACTCTGAATTTGGCACTATGACAGGGAAAGGTAGAGAGCTGGCTGATATGATGGAGAGAAGGAAGGTGGATATACTGTGTGTACAGGAGACCAGGTGGAAGGGGGAGCAAGGCTTGTAGTATAGGAGCAGGATTCAAGCTGTTTTATTATGGTGTGGATAGTAAGAGAAATGGGGTAGGTGTGGTCCTGAAGGAGGAGTTTGTCCTGGAGGTGAAGAGAGTGTCAGACAGGGTGATGAGTCTGAAGTTAGAGATTGAAGGGGTGATGTTGCATGTTGTTAGTGGTTATGCCCCACAGGTAGGTTGTGAGTTAGAGGAGAAAGAGAGATTCTGGAGTGAATTAGATGAGGTGATGGAGAGTATTCCCACGGGTGAGAGAGTGGTGATAGGAGCAGATTTTAATGGACATGTTGGTGAGGGGAACAGAGGTGATGAGGAGATGATGGGCAAGTTTGGAGTTAAGGAAAGGAACCTTGAAGGACAGATGGTAGTGGACTTTGCTAAGAGGATGGACATGGCTGTGGTTAACCCTTATTTTCAGAAGAGGGAGGAGCATAGAGTGACTTACAAGAGTGGAGGTAGGGGCACACAGGTAGACTACATCCTATGTAGAAGAGGCAATCTGAAAGAGATTAGTGACTGTAAAGTGGTAGTGGGAGAGAGTGTAGCCAGACAGCATAGGATGGTGGTGTGTAGGATGACTTTGATGGTCTGTAAGAAGAAGAGGTCAAAGATAGAGAAGAAAACCAAGTGGTGGAAGCTGAAAAAGGAGGAATGAATTTAGACAGAAGTTGAGGCAGGCTCTGGGTGGTCAGGTAGTGCTGCCAGATGACTGGAAAACTACAGCAGAAGAGATCAGGGTGACCTGAAGAAAGGTGCTGGGTGTGACATCTGGAAGGAGGAAAGAAGATAAGGAGACTTGGTGGTGGAATGAGGAAGTTCAGGATAGTATCCAGAGGAAGAGGTTAGCCAAGAAGAAGTGGGACATGGACAGGACTGAAGAGAATAGACAGGAATACAAGGAGTTACAGCGCAGAGTCAAGAGGGAGGTGTCTAAGGCCAAGCAGAAGGCATTTGACGAGTTGTACACTAAGTTAGACACTATAGAAGGAGAGAAGGACTTGTACAGGTTAGCTAGGCAGAGGGATCGAGATGGGAAGGATGTGCCGCAAGTTAGAGTTATTAAGGATAGAGATGGAAGGGTGCTCACAAGTGAGGAGAGTGTACAGAGGAGATGGAAGGAGTACTTTGAGGAGCTGATGAATGAGGAAAATGAGAGGGAAAAAAGAGTAGAAGGGGTTAACTCTGTGGAACAGAAAGTAGATACGATTAGAAAGGATGAAGTCAGGAAGGCTTTGAAGAGGATGAAAAGTGGAAAGGCAGTTGGTCCTGATGACATCCCGGTGGAGGTCTGGAAGTGTCTGGGAGAGGCAGCAGTGGAATTTTTAACTAGTTTGTTTAACAGCGTTTTAGAGAGTGAGAGGATGCCTGAGGAATGGAGAAGAAGTGTGTTAGTGCCGATCTTTAAGAATAAGGGTGACGTGCAGAGTTGCAGCAACTATAGAGGGATAAAGTTGATGAGCCATACAATGAAGCTATGGGAAAGAGTAGTGGAAGCTAGGTTAAGGAAGGTAGTGGAAATTTGTGAGCAGCAGTATGGCTTCATGCCCAGAAAGAGCACAAAAATGCAAATTTTGCTCTGAGAATTTTGATGGAGAAGTATAGGGATGGTCAGAGGGAGTTGCACTGTGTTTGTAGACTTGGAGAAAGCGTATGACAGGGTGCCAAGAGAAGAGCTGTGGTACTGTATGAGGAAGTCAGGAGTAGCAGAGAAGTATGTCAGAGAGGTGCAGGACATGTATGAGAGAAGCAGGACAGTGGTGAGTTGTGCTGTAGGTCAGACAGAGGAGTTCAAAGTGGAGGTGGGACTGCATCAGGGATTGGCTCTGAGCCCCTTCCTGTTTGCTATAGTGATGGACCAGTTGTCAGAGGAGGTCAGACAGGAGTCTCCTTGGACAATGATGTTTGCAGATGACATTGTGATCTGTAGTGAGAGCAGGGAGCAGCTGGAGGAAAACCTGGAGAGGTGGATGTTTGCGCTGGAGAGAAGAGGAATGAAAGTCAGTCGTAGTAAGACTGAGTACATGTGTGTGAATGAAAGGGAGGGAAGAGGAACAGTAAGGTTACAGGATGAAGAGGTGAAGAAGGTACAGGAGTTTAAGTACTTGGGGTCAACAGTCCAGAGTAATGGAGAGTGTGGGAAAGAGGTAAAGAAGCGAGTGCAGGCAGGTTGGAATGGGTGGAGAAAGGTGTTGGGAGTTCTGTGTGATAGGAAAATATCAGGGAGAATCAAGGGGAAGGTGTACAGGACAGTGGTGAGACCGGCCATGCTGTATGGTTTAGAGACAGTGTCACTGAGGAAGAGACAGGAGTCAGAGCTAGAGGTAGCAGAGCTGAAGATGTTGAGGTTCTCTTTGGGAGTGACAAGGTTGGACAGGATTAGGAACGAGTACATCAGAGGGACAGCTCATGTTGGACGTTTGGGGGACAAAGTTAGGGAGGCCAGATTAAGATGGTTTGGACATGTTCAGAGGAGGGAGAGTGAGTATATTGGTAGGAGAATGTTGGACATGGAGCTGCCAGGCAGGAGGCAAAGAGGAAGCCCAAAGAGGAGGTATATGGATGGAATAAATGAAGATATGAAGCTAGTGGGTGCAAGTGTTGAGGATGCAGAAGATAGGGATAGGTGGAGAGAGATGATTTGCTGTGGCGACCCCTGAAGGGAAAAGCCGAAAGAAGAAGAAGAGGAAGATATTTGCACAACTAAAACAGAACACTGGACAAATACCACATGATTAACAAAACGTAACGATAACATGGGAACCTCGAAACATAACGTCGTCTGACCGAACAACAAACAAAAAAACACTCCTACACAAATAAACGGATGATAAACTGAATTCAGGAGTCTGCTGTGCATGAGAGCAGAATTTTTCTTTCTTCTTTCTTCTTACATATCTGCGACTTTTTGTTTACTCAGCTTTTGTTTTCGTAAATGAATTCTGGGATGAATAAAGTGATCTATCTGCATTACATAGCAAAAAGTTTTGGGACACCCCTCCAAATCATTGAATTCAAGTGTTGTTTTTCAGGTGTTGGTCTTGGCCCCTTAGTTTCAGTGAAAGGAATGCTTAATGCTTCAGAATACCAAGACATTTCGGACAATTTCATGCTCACAACTTTCTGGGAACATTTTGGGGATGACTCCTTCCTGTTCCAACATGATTGCACACCATTGCACAAAGCAAGGTCCATTTTGGAATGGCTCAGAGTCTCTGTTATAATTTATCCCAAAGGTGTTCTATGGGGTTGAGGTCAGGACTCTGTGCAGGCCAGTCAAGTTCCTCCACACCAAACTCGCTCATTTATGGATCTTGCTTTGTGCACTGGTGTGCAGTCATGTTGGAACAGGAAGGGGTCATCCCCAAACTGTTCCCACAAAGTTGGGAGCATGAAATTGTCCAAAATGTCTCGGTGTGCTGAACCATTAAGAGTTCCTTTCACTGGAACTAAGGGGCCAAACCCAACCCCTGAAAAACAACACCTGAATTCAATCCCAAAATATTTGCCAATATAGTCTATCTATCTATCTATCTATCTATCTATCTATCTATCTATCTATCTATCTATCTATCTATCTATCTATCTATCTGATAGATCATTTCACTTTGTATTAATGTAAACCAGTTCCATTGTGAAATATCAGCAGGACGTATACAGTATTACATTCTGGCACTTACAGTAGAATAGTGCAGTGTTGGTGTGTCTGATGCAAAACACCAGTGTTGTGGGTATGAGTGAGATCACGATTCACCGCAGAGTAAAATCAAATGCGCTTGAAAATATGAAAGAAAATCACTGATCCATGTACATGACGTGCAGGAAATCTGGGTAGTATGGGTGTAGTATGCACTCGGCTTTAGGCAGATTTACTGTATTTGTGTGTGTGTGTGTGTGTGTGTGTGTGTGTGTGTGTGTGTGTGGAGACGTAAGCTGCTCATGTTTTGA
Organism: Hemibagrus guttatus; assembly: GCA_033459395.1. Lineage (NCBI taxonomy): Eukaryota > Metazoa > Chordata > Actinopteri > Siluriformes > Bagridae > Hemibagrus > Hemibagrus guttatus. Next base: position 18,345,400 of record JAUCMX010000015.1, on the reverse strand, counting down.
CAGTAAATGTATTTGCTATGTCTTTAAGGTCCTCTAAGACATTAAATGCATAATTATAGGATTATAAAGAGAGAGAGAGAGAGAGAGAGAGAGAGAGAGAGAGAGAGAGGAGAGAGAGAGAGAGAGAGAGAGAGAGAGAGAGAGAGAGATCAGATTGTTCTGATTGCTTTCTCACTCTCAGTTGATTGGTTTTACGCACTGCACAGTGTTTGGGTTGGTATAGCTCAAGTGGTTAAGGCTCTGGGTTGATTTTTGGAAAATTGGGGTTCAAGCCCCAGCAATGCCAAACTGCCACTATTGGGCCCTTGAGCAAGCCCCACCCCCCACCCCCTCCTGCTGCAGGGGCAGTTTCTGGCTGACCCTACACTCTCACCCCAACCATCCACGGATGGGATATGCAAAGAAAAAAAATTTCACTGCGCAGTAATGTGTGACAAATAAATATGTGACAAATAAAGGCTCCTTCACTTAACCTTAATCTTGTGGTTCAACTTTAACTAAATTCTACACTATTCACTCACTATGTATTTTAACTGTTTAATACCTGGAGAGTGATGACTATAGTGAAGCGTTCAGTTTTTGCACTGAACCTGACGTCACTGAGACACACGTCATTTCTCACGGCTCCTAACACATGCTTCAGAATAGTGCATAGGAATTGTCTAGACCCCACTCACTGCATTTCACTTATCAGTGTGAACTGTTAGTGGGGGTGCGAGAGAGAGCGAGAGAGAGAGAGAGAGGATATACACTCTCTCCACCGCACACACACACACACACACACACACACACACACACACACACACACACACACACACACACACACACACACACCACAGATGGACCGTGAAGGTCATGCCCAAGTAGAGGGCAGATGCTGATTTCACACACATACACTCACACATGCACAAATCATAGACACACACACACACACACACCAGTGACCAGGATTGAGGACACAGAATTGCACTTATGCACTCTGTGCTCATGCTGTAATCTTTTGAAGAAACAGGATTTTAGATATTTTAAGTGTGTGTGTGTGTGTGTGTGTGTGTGTGTGTGTGTGTGTGTGTGTGTGTGTGTGTGTATGTTGTGTGCATGGCTTTGATTCAATTTGTAAAATTATCTTGGTATTAATGCTAGCTAAACAGCATTAAAACAAAGGGATAGATGTAAATAGCTCGAGCTAATAACCGAGTGATTTCACAGTTTTAATGTTTTGTAATTGTTTAAAATTCAATTGTTTCAAAAATGAAATAAAGAAAAGGTGGATTTTACCAATCAGAACCAGTCACAGGGAATAATTTCATTTTACAAGTTTTCTTTGCTGACTGATGCTGCTTTTAAATGATTAACATGATTGAGATTTTTATCATAAGCTGAGAAGAGTACAGAAAAGCAGAATTCATGCTAATGATATGAGGACTTTAAGGACATTCTGATCATTATTACATTTCAATTATACTGATGTAATAATTTACTTTTATTAGAATTTGGGGAACAAACTTTCAAAATGAGTTCAGCAGTCAATATCATAATATCATTAATAATAATAAAATAATAATAATAATAATAATAATAATAATAATAATAATAATAATAATAAATTTATTTTCTTCTTCATGTCTTTGTTAGTAAATTCAGACGATGTAATTTCCTGTTGTAGAACATTCTAAATGTTTCATAAGGGTGAACGTGTTGAAGTAACAGGGTTGAGTGAATGTTATGGGACTAAAATGAATATTTTTCCAAGCCTATAATGCATGATTCATGGAAAAGGAAGTATTACATTAATGCAAAAAAAATGTGAAGAATGTTATGATTATATTTAAATGTAAAGTGTAGTTATAGTCAGTTTAGACATACACAATGCTGTTGTACATAGGTATTAGTCTGTTTTAAATTATTTATCCGATAGATGCAGTTAGAGGTGTTTAAATTGGCTATTTTCTTTTTTATGGTTTTATAGCTGGTAATATGCAATTCTATAAAAGGAAGCAAAAAAATTCAGTCAAAAATTCTAAATCAAATTTTTATTGGTACAACATGCATAATAGAAAACAATACAATGAAATAAAATGAAATGAAAATAGATGAGAAAATAGATTAAAATGAGATAAAATAAAATAAAATAGTGTGGAAATAGCTGTGCAAAATAAAGTAGCAAATAAAAATCATGTGGCTAGCACGTTCGCCTCACACCTCCAGGGTTGGGGGTTCGTTTCCCGCCTCCGCCGTGTGTGTGTGTGTGGAGTTTGCATGTTCTCCTCGTGCCTTGGGGGTTTCCTCCGGGTATTCTGGTTTCCTCCCCCGGTCCAAAGACATGCATAGGTTGATTGTCCGTAGTGTGTGATTGTGTGAGTGAATGAGAGTGTGTGTGTGTGTGCCCTGCGATGGGTTGGCACTCCGTCCAGGGTGTATCCTGCCTTGATGCCCAATGACGCCTGAGATAGGCACAGGCTCCCCGTGACCCGAGAATAGTTCGGATAAGCGGTAGACAATGAATGAATGAATGAAATTAGAGGGTTTTATTTTTCAGACATTTATATAACATTGCAGTGTGGTGGTTCAGTATAGAGAGAGAGACTCTGATCATTTCTGTGCCTCCTTGCTTGTCACATCCTTCCCCAAAACACTGGGCCACATCAGGACCGGAGGCGGAGCTACAAAGCTGTGGCACGTGACGAAGGCGGAGCCTCGAGCCACACCCTGGCATCTCAAAACTCCAGTTATGTACACAGCGTGTTTGGTCCTGCATGCATCTTTCTACGCAAGGGATTCGCTGAGAGCCGGCAGGCTGTACGTAAGTGTGTACACACACAAACAGACAAATCTATATGATAATCTGTATATAGTCTCAAAAGGGTTTTTTTTTTTTTTTTTTTACATTTTATTACAGTGTCCCTAATATGAGAAATTAAATAAGGTAAAAGTAAATAAATGAATGCTCCATCAATTACATTTTTGTATTTTGTGTATTTAGATTATAAGACTAGATTTGTCTTATAGTTGATATTAGATGGTGTTAGTATCGACTGTAAGACAAATATATATCATTGTGCTGTGTGTCTAATTTCTCTTATTCAGATCAGCAAATTTTAAATTGTTTAGATTTATTTCTCAATAAAAAAAAATGACAAAAAAATACATTTCTCCAGTTAATTATACTTATTTCATGCTTTGAGTATAGGTGTATTTTTATTTTAGAGTGTTCGAAAGCATTTAACTTGAAGGTAAAATGAAAAGAATTCAAAAAATAGTTTTTTTGTGTGTTTTTTTTTTTTATCAGAGTGAACTTATTATTTATCCTCAGTTATTGTCTGTTAGTCATATATATATTTTGTTCTTTTTTCTTATGTTGTTAAATTTTTTTTTATGTTGTACTTTTTATTTTTGTTAATAAAAAAATGTACATGTTATAAATGTTCAGAATTGGTCTATTTTATGTGTGATATCCTTTAAACTACCATACCTGTATATTACATAGTATAATATACTGTAAGCATGTTATATCATGGAAAAATAAAAGTTTTCTATAATGAAGGTAACATGTTGCACAGGATGTACCACAACAAACTCAATAAGCCCATCTGCTAGCTAACTCACACATACACACACACACACACACACACACACATACACACATACACACAGACTATCAGCCCTCTTCTGCATACATACATATATGACAACCCTCCCTCCCAGAGAACATGGCAAATGCTGATCCCTTGGTTATGGATTCATTCAGTTACATTTACATTTACATTTCTGGCATTTGTCAGACGCCCTTATCCAGAGTGATGTAGTGCTTTGAAGTGTTTATCAATTAATACATCAACACTGGTTCAATAGGTCACAGACCAAGGATACCACCAGCCTAAAACTCTGTCGAGGAACTCTTAATCTCTCAATGATACAGCAAACACTTGGGAACCTCAGCCCTTTACACTTAGTACACTAGACCTACGGACTGATTACTGTACATTCAGCCCCAAAAGCCTCAACTGACTCATTTTATTTACAATTAATACAAATTTAATATGGAGCAATGTCAAGAACAGTGAGCATCACACACACACACACACACACATACACAGAGTGTACCAACCGATACAAGGTCACATTCGATACATTAATAAGAAATGACAACAATTTTCACGCTGTTGCTGTCTGAATGAAACATCTGCCATCACTGTCACTGTAAGCACTTCAATTTCACAGCTACACCTAAGCTCAGGAATGGACACAGGTGAAGGACAAGAGAATATTGAAAAAATGAAAAAAAAATGAGTATATGTGGCCTACAAAAATGTTGAAACCTAAATCAACATTGCTGTGTCTGATAGATATTGTGTCCCCACACACACACACAACATTCTGCGGTGATGCATTTCAAGGTAGATGGGGGCTGATAAAGCACACAGCGCCACAGATAGGTGTGAACACAATCCCTTACCTCTGTATCACATTATCCCTTCCGTCTGTATCAACAGTCATTACTGTTGCTAGTTTGCCAGGAAGAGCATTTAAATTTAAGTGTGAATCGCGTGCATAAATTTTAATAAAGGAGAAAAACTTAACCCTAGTCTTGCTGAACCACACTGGTCACCTAGTGGTAGAGAAACAACAATCAAACCAAAAAAATAAAATATATATATCATCTGAGGTGCTGGAAGTTACTAAAACACATTTGCAAAGTCAAAATGTCCGACAAAACAGCTGTCTTTATCATGTTTCCATGTTACCTTATGATTACTTCTCAAAATGTCTGTATCCTGTTTTAAATAAACTTCTTTTTATTCCAGATAAAGAATGGAGTCATCAGAACTTGCATCGATTTTTTTCTGTTTCCATTTACAATTTTTTTTTTATTTTCTTACAGGACAGAGAGCTGAGACCTGAAGAACTGGAGGGTAAGATTTCTGAGATAATGCTAATAATATAACACCTGATTCGAGGAATACAAGGAAAGAATAGATATAATATGTTGGGGGTGGCTTGGTGGCTTGCACGTTTGCCTCACACCTCCAGGGTTGGGGTTTCGATTCTCGCCTCTGCCGTGTGTGTGTGTGTGGAGTTTGCTTGTTCTCCCCGTGCCTTGGGGGTTTCCTCCGGGCACTCTAGTTTCCTCCCCCAATCCAAAGACATGCATTGTAGGTTGATTGGCATCTCTAAATTGTCCATAGTGTGTGATTGCCTAAGTGAATGAGAGTGTGTGTGTGCCCTGCGATGGGTTGGCACTCTGTCCAGGGTGTATCCTGCCTTGATGCCCAATGACGCCTGAGATAGGCACAGGCTCCCCATGACCAGAGAATAGATCGGATAAGCGGTAGACAATGAATGAATGTTTATTTCGAATGACCGTTAAAAATAAGGCATTACTAATCATAATGACTTTTCTGTAATTTGACCATAATTTGTCACATTGCTGAAAATGAATCAAATTGATTCAAAGTTCAAAATGATTCAACAATTGAAAGTGAATCAGTGATTCATACAAGATGTTCAAATATGCTCATATTATTCAAATATATTTCTTCTTTAAAGCTACAGTTAATGATTTCTGGTAGTTTCTTCATCTTTTTCATCAATCCTGATCTCTTCTTGTATTTTCAGAGCTCAGAGAAGCGTTTGCAGAGTTTGATAAGGACAAAGATGGCCTTCTTAACTGTAAGGATCTGGGGGTCTGCATGAGGACGATGGGTTACATGCCTACAGAGATGGAGCTGATTGAACTGAGTCAGCAGGTCAACATGAACAGTATGTCCCTCACACCAAATCAGCCATTTTAGCTTCTTCTCCAATTTCATTAATCTGGTTAAATAGAGAGTTTGGCCAAAAATGAAAAATCTCTCGTTTATTTCTAATTCACATTCAAATTTTATTAGTCACATACACAATCCTGTACAGTACAACGTGCAGGGAAATGCTTTTTACAATTGTTTGTGTTTAAAAAAAAAAAATGGAGTCAAATGGAATAAAAAGAGAATAGGAATTGAATTGTAAAAACAGAATTTTAAAGTAAAATAAAATTGCATTAAATTAAATTAAATTGAAAAAAAAAAATAGAGGGGGGCACGGTGGCTTAGTGGTTAGCACGTTTGCCTCACACCTCCAGGGTTGGGGTTTCAATTCCCACCTCCGCCATGTGTGTGTGGAGTTTGCATGTTCTCCCCGTGCCTCGGGGGTTTCCTCCGGGTACTCCGGTTTCCTCCCCTGGTCCAAAGACATGCATTGTAGGTTGATTGGCATCACTAAATTGTCCGTAGTGTGTGATTGTGTGAGTGAATGAGAGTGTGTGTGTGTGCCCTGCGATGGGTTGGCACTCCGTCCAGGGTGTATCCTGCCTTGATGCCCAATGACGCCTGAGATAGGCACAGGCTCCCCGTGACCCGAGAGTAGATCGGATAAACGGTAGACAATGAATTAATGAATGAAAAAATAGACAGATAAACGAACAGACAAAATATCATTAAAAAAAATATTTTTTTAAAAAATATTGTTTTTATGTTTGTTTTTTGGGGGGCTGTGTTCTGGCAGTGGGCGGTCACGTGGACTTTGATGACTTTGTGGAGTTGATGGGACCGAAACTTTTAGCAGAAACAGCTGATATGATCGGAATGAAGGAGCTCAGAGATGCTTTTAAAGAGGTGAATACAGACAGAGGCAGAGATCTGAGAAACTGGACATATGCAACATGCAGAATTCATACACACACCTGCAGTTATTTAGTTCTAAATGACCTGAATATCATTTCTGTTTTGTTGATGCATGTTTGAGAATAATCATGCTTTCTGGTCATCAAGATTTAAAAATTCAGGTCATTTTGAACCTAAATAGAACAAACATGTTTAGAGAGTGCTGATGGATGTGTAGTAAAGAAAGTGAGCACTGTTTTTATTCATATACTTTCAGTTCGACTCGAATGGAGATGGTAAAATCAGCACATCTGAACTCAGAGAAGCCATGAAGAAACTGCTGGGACAACAGGTTATAGCTTTCTTTTAATCTTGTCTTTCTTTCCTTTGTCATTCTTCTTAAACCACTTTCCACATGCTTCCGTGTGCAGCAGATCCCTGAATCCAGCTGATCATCTATTCATCTATTTTTGTGACTGTAAGATCATTATTTGGCATGTTATAACCAAATGGTTGTTAGGAACAGCAACCATATATACACAACATGATTACTGGTGGTGCAAAGTATAAAAATCTTTGCACTATGACTTGCAAGCCTCACTGCCTGCATCTCCTGCAGTGTGGAGAGAACAGCTTCATTTAAATGTTTAGTCTTATCTACGTTACTTACTTGTCTATATATCTGCTTACATTTTTTTATACTATCAGGTTAAACGCAAAGAGCTGGAGGACATCGTGAAGGACATTGATCTTAACGGTGATGGACACGTGGACTTTGAAGGTATGTGTTTTTCATCCATTGGTGTTGTGGAACAATGTATGATGTGTGTATTCCAGTCTCTCTGTGTCTAAGGATGCACGCTAATGTACTAAAAAGTGCAATAATTGACACCTTACCTATTCTAAACACTATTAAGTTAGTAATGTTTGCAATGTTAGATAAATCTACAGCAAAACCTCTCTCGTTTTTCACTCAGAGTTTGTGCGAATGATGTCACGCTGACACGAAGGAACGACAGCTCCGAGCTGAAAAACACAATGGAGGTAGAAAGGCACTAGGAAGGAGATTAGAAGAGACATTTGGGATACAACCTCTGACCTCTGACCCTGCAACGAAGCATGAAAAGCCCTTGACATCTCCTTTGTTGAAGGACTAAAGGCTGATCAAACAATGCTGCAAGAAAATTTTCTATCCAGCTTTAATTAAGAGAAGCACATCTTCCTGAAGATAATCAACATATCGCTGCAATACTGTGACAAAAGTTTTATCTGAGCAGGACACATCTTGTGGATTGGATATGCAATTTTACTTCTTTGTTTCTGTGTTTATGTGGAGATTTTTGTTTGATTGCTGCGTGAGTGTGAGAGTGCGTGGAGAACATCTTACATGCGACATAGGAAATGTGTCCTTTTCAGCATCAGTAAATGTAGCAGGGGTCACATGTGCACTAAGTTTGAGCTTATGTTTTGAATCTACTTTTGTCACTAGTGGTTTCTGGTGGCTGTGCTATAATGTGTAGAATCACAAACGCACAACAAAACACCAGTCTCCACCAGTATACCCTAACTGGAGAACCAGTAGAAACTGTGAATATTGTATACATAAATAAGTTAACCTTAACACAAGAAAGTTAGCTTGAAGCAAAAAGCACAACATGATGAAACCCTGGGGAAGAGTCAGGTTTTTCCCGCAGGGTGATTCTATAGGAAATTCAGATACATAACAAAATGCATGAAAGTTCAATACAGTACAACAAAACTAAACACGACTAATTCCCAAAACGTTCAATCAATACACATGCTTATGTAGTTAAATCTTGTCAACTGTTTGTATGGGTATCTTTCTAGACACAGTATTGGGTATATTACTTTTATCATTAGTAAGACATATTTGAGTGTTTACTTTTCAAAACAATATTCTACAAATAATGTATTTATCCATATAGCATACATTTAACTTTCACTTCATTTGGAATGCATGTATATCTGCTTATTCATGCAATTATCCAATCAGACAATCATGTGGCAGCAGCACAATGCATAAAATCATGCAGATACAAAAGGAAAACTGGACTTATATTTCATCTAATCATCAGCTGAGCAGTTTTAGTGAGGCTTAGCCTCCTGTTTTTGGAGTGGAACCGGATATTCTCCATCTGCCTCAGGTTTTTTCACTGCATTTTGAGACACTTTTCTGCTCATCGTAGTTGTAAAGAGTGATTATCATAGAATTCTTGTAAACTCAAACTATTCTGGTTAGTCTTTTCTGACCTTTTGTAATGAACAGGGGCGAACACCACCAATGGCAGGGATCGAACCCGAAACTTCACCGTAGGCTTGATCGCCCGCAGTAGCAGATCCGACCCAGATCCAGTATGTGCACTGCTTTTATTTAACAAAACAAAGACTTACATTAGATGTAACAGTAATAAACCCTAACTATAACATGGATACTTAGATAACCTCAACAAATCATGACTACGCCATAAAAACCTGGATAACACGGCATTCGGCCTTACGGCGCACACACACACACCGTTACGTCGACAAAGTCAACCTATATAAATGTAATGACTGACCAAGATAGCAAGACAAACATATATAGAGCAGCAAATCAAGGGAAAACAAAGGACAGGTGAGAAAGCAGGAAAACATATTAGGAAAGGGCATGGCACCACCCACATGGCAATAACACACTGACAAATAAACCAGTGGCCAGGACCCCCTGGTGGTCTGGCAAGAAACTGTCCCAGTAACTCCTGACACCTTTCTTATCAGCTATCATAACTAATGCTCACTAGATTTTGTTGTTGTTGTTGTTGTTGTCTTTTTGAGATCATCAGTTTCTGAAATACTCAAACCAGCCCTTTTGGCAACAACAACTACGCCTCGGTTAAAGTCACTCACATCACTTATTCTTTATTCTGTTTTTTGATGTGAAACCAAACAGTTAACTGAAGCTCTTAACTTCTATATTGATGATTTTTACACATTGTGCTGCTGCCACATGATGGTTGAGAGGACACTTGCATGATGGTGTGCTAAGGATTGCATGTAAAATATATGAAAAGGCTGGTCACTATGATCCTATATATGAATCACAGCAATAAATAGTCAACTTATTATAATTATAAAATATACACCGATCAGCCATAACATTAAAAGCACTGATGGGGAAATGAATAACATCATGTGATTATCTCATGACAGAGGCACCTGTCAAGGGGTGATAGTCATGAATGCTTAAGGCTCTTTGATGCTTGTGGGGAGTGAAGACTAGCTCGTCTGGTCTGATCCCACAGACATGTTACTGTAGCACAAATTGCTGAAACAGTTCATGCTGGCTGTGATAGAAAGGTGTCAGGACACACAGTGCATCACAGCTTGCTGTGGAAAAGGCTGCATAACTACAGAACAGTCAGAGTGCCCATGCTGACCCCTGTTCAACACTGAAATCACTGACAATGATCATTAGAGCATCAGAATTGGACCATGGAGCAGTGGAAGAAGAAGGTGGTGCTCGGAATAATCACGTTATACATCTTTTACATCCTGTGGACAGCCGAGATCGTGTACATCACTTACCTGCAAATATTTTTCAGGAACTGTTTGAGAAACATGAACAAAGAGTTGTGTTGACTTGGCCTCCAAATTCTGCAGATCTCAAACCGATCGAGCGTCTGTGGGATTTTCTGGACAAAAAAGTGCGATCAGTGGAGCCCCACCTCACAACTTACAGCACTTAAAGGATCTGCTGCTAACGTCTTGGTGCCAGATACCACAGCACACCATCAGAGGCCTTGTGGAGTCTCGACGGGTCAGAGTTGTTTTGGCGGCACACGGCACATCTACACAGTATTAGGCAGGTGGTTTTAATGTTATGGCTGATCATTGTAAATGTAAATACAGATTACAGCGGCACTCTGTGTTTGGGTTTCTCTTAAGAGTTTCCTTAAGCGAGGTTATTAGACTCCTACCATCAGAAACCCACATAATTTTTATAAATATTACATAATGCATTTTTACTTTATGAACATAATCCAATGATGCAAATATCATTATTTAAACATGTACAGTAATTGAAGTCATAAAGCTATATTTACATTTCACTGTCAAAACATATTACAACTCATTCTATTCAAGCAACCAGTCAAATCAGCAATAACTCTAAGAACATGGTAATAAATATCACTTTAATAGGAGTGTGCTGTGATTTGCAGCACTGTAACAGAAATAAAAGAATCACAGCTATGTTTCCTGACCCTACGATGAAAACCATAATCCTGGAGAAGCTTAGAATTCTATTTATTCTTCATTAAAATGTTTTTTTTTATGTGTTCATTTACTTTACGCCAAAAATAGTTGGCTCAAAATGGTTCTTCAGCAAACTAAAGTGATTCTTTAAGGGAAAAATAATCACCCCTGCTCTAAGCATCATTTCATTTTATAAGAGTGTAGCGTGTAATAGTGGCCTCTTAGCTAATCAACATGGACGTCTAGTATATATTAATTTGCATATTATTGTTGTTGTAGAATAGTAAGCTGCTATAAATATCGTTGCACTATGGTAAATGTTTGGGATTGAAGTTACTAGAATAAAGGCACCTACACCCCTATGATCAAATATACAGCCATTATCGCCATATATATTTTATAATTACTAGTTTATTAGTATAGAAAATAATAACACTATTAGTGCAACAGGGAGCCCTAAAGCCCTATGGGCAGTATGTAGGATATAATATACTGTAGTTACTTCTAAATCTTATGCATGTGTTCATTGTGTGTGCAGTCAGCAGGTATTCGGGATACAGCTCCCTATAAAATGCACCACACAGAGTATGACATAATGCTTGACATAATGATGTGAATAAATGTGGTACACATCTAATATGCAGGATTGTCTGATTCAGGTCTCTAATGCACTACATAGAGAATAATAATAGCACCTAAGCTCTATTTAAAGCACCATGAGCCAAGCGCATAGGGAATTTTAAATGACTATGAAGTGCACTACACCCAATAGGGAGCCATTTGCTTTTGATTATGAACAGCAGCTCTGTAATAAATATATAAGTACACTACATTGAGGATAAAAATAATAGCACTCACACTCCCTGCAGTGCACTACAGAGAAAATGTGATGCAATTTTCATGATAGGAAGATCAAAAGTACATTTATTTTTATGTTGTAAGCACAAGACTTTGTTACTTCTATCATTGTTTTGCCTGTGTTTCATTTCCTGCATGAATGTAATGTTGACTTAGACATGTAGATGGAGTCATGTGTGCATTCTGATCTTTAATGTGAGTGTCGACATATAAAATTACACATCTGAGGGAAAAAAATCATGTGACGTGTGTGAGAAAGAAGGAGCAGAGTGTGTGTCCTGTATGACCTCCTTTAAAGGGTCTTAATTTTGTTCAGGTTTGTTTTAAGTGCTTGGTTTCTATGCATGCAGAGTGGCAGAGAGTAAATTCTATTAAAGGCTTGTGTTATCAAATGGTTTCTTTTATCTATTTGCATGAATAATATTAAAGGGGGGAGGGAGGGAGGGCGGGAGGAAGGAAGGAAGGAAGGAAGGAAGGAAGGAAGGAAGGAAGGAAGGAAGGAAGGAAGGAAGGGAGGGAGGGAGGGTTGAAGGAAGGAAGGAAGGAAGGAAGGAAGGAAGGAAGGAAGGAAGGGAGGAAGGAAGGAAGGGAGGGAGGGAGGAAGGGAGGGAGGGAGGGAGGGAGGGAGGGAGGGAGGAAGGAAGGTGCCATGCACTTACACATTCACACACACTCATTCACACCTCTTAACCAACCCACCCAGTGGAATATTTTTGGGTCAGGGAAGGAAACTAGAGAACCCAGAACCCAGAGGGACTTTCAAGAACCCAGGGAGTACATGCAAAGAGGCATGTGGAGGAAGGAAGGAAGGAAGGAAGGAAGGAAGGAAGGAAGGAAGGAAGGAAGGAAGGAAGGAAGGAAGGAAGGGGGAGGGAAGGAAAGAGAGAGAGAGAGAGAGAGAGAGAGAGAGAGGGAGAGAGAGACACAGAGAGAGAGAGAGAGAGAGAGAGAGAGAGAGAGAGAGAGAGAGAGAGAGAGAAGAAAGAAAGAAAGAAAGAAAGAAAGAAAGAAAGAAAGAAAGAAAGAAAGAAAGAAAGAAAGAAAGAAAGAGCACCATGCACTTAATCATTCACACACACTCATTCATACCTCTTAACCAACCCACCCAGTGGAAAGTTTTTTGGGTCAGGGGAGGAAACCAGAGAACCCAGAACCCAGAGGGACTTACAAGAACCCAGGGAGTACATGCAAAAACTCCACACAAGCAGTAACACAAGCTCAGTGTTAAACTTGGGACCCAGTAGCAAGCTATAAGCTGTGCAACTGTAGCTTATTAATGCTGGGCTTCACTATGAAAATTATGTGCCATTATTATATAATAATAATAATTTAAAAGAAAACACTAAAATGTTCTTAAAAGTCTTGAATATCTGTTTTTTATGTAAATAAAATCCATCTATCTAAATTAATATAATATATGAGGTAATATTACACTCTATATTAATCTAGCTGTCTAAATAAAATTTTGATCTACAGCGCCACCTGGTGGACAGGGTTAGTTTTACAGCCTAAACGAACTGAAAGCTGATTTTTTTTTATTTACAGGAAACAAAATTGCTAATCATGTATCCAGTTTAATTACAAAAACAAAAAGAGTATATATGACATAAGCAATTAATTCAAACATTTAACAGGTTTTATATTTGCACATAAATAGAGTTAGCCCGAACAATGAAATTATACAGCGTTTTCCGCTTGTCTTTTTTCCCCTACTTCCGGTTTCCGGTTTGTAACGCGTTATTGTTGCTTCGTTCTTTACCGGTTTGCTTATCTGTAGCGTGCAGATCAACACATTTTCTTTTACATTAGATCAGCGTTCTAAATATGAGATTTATTCACTAGAAGAACCGTATGTGCTTTAAACGGGTGAGTTTGTAAATGCTGGATGATTTTACACTTAAGAAATTAGCCAGCTTGCTTTATTAACCGCCTTAGCTAGCGAGATTGTTATGGGTTTAGCATAACAATGCTCGCCGTTAACTGTTAGCTTGTTAAACAGCAAAGCACTACACTGAACTGGTATTTTAATAGCGTAGCTTAATTTAGTGTTTTATTGCGTGAGCTTATTAAAAATGAACAAAGTGCTGTTTGCCTACTCTAACCTTTATAGTTAGTTGAGGTTTGTTACATTGTGGAGCTATAATATAGACAGATAAAGCTGGATTGTGCGACTTTTTACGTATTTAAGTGGTATAAAATATTAATATAGATGACATTTCTTTGTCTGGCTTTTTCACATATAAATAATAATCACATATCCCCTGACATTTCGCTAAACTCACTTTCTATGTGCGTAACGATGCCAGCCCAGGCAGTAAGCTTGGCTAGCCGGGGTTCAGCGCGCATGCGCAGTCTTAGTCTTGTACAGTGAGTTGTTGTCTCAGTACAGTGACAGGTGGTGGGTGCATTTAACTAATAGAAATATAGCTGTATTATAAAGTCTGTAAGGTTGTTGTTTTGTTTTTCAGTTGTTGCACACGATTTTATTTGCTTTATGTTAACTGTCAAGTTTATTTTCAATCAGACCAGTAGTTGCTGACTAGTCATTAGTGACTAGTTTAAGCTTTAACTCGTATGATGATTTGATATTTAAATGAAACTCCACTCTGAGGCACATTTATGGTGTATTTGTTGATTTTTGGTGCTATTTTGTTGGTCGGTGTCTAAATTCCTGCTGTGTCACTCTAAGTCGAGATTAGGCGTAAGGGTAAAACCTCACGGCACTATTATCAGCAGATAGGAAACTGTTAACTGATGACAACTCAAGAAAAATAAACCACAATATAAAATACACCTTGCACAGTATTTCAAAAAACCACACCAACTTTTAGTTACTTACAGTGTTTAATATTTCTGTAATTATTGTTCGAACCATGAATGGACCCATCTCTGCGTCATATTTAACATGATGTTTGATCTTTTTCATTCTTGCCCCACAGAAACGTGGACGTGGCGGACTTGCGGTCCAAAGAAAAGACTGAAACTCTTCTGGAGAACTATGGAATAAAAAAACCTCAAATGCTAAATGTATAACGTTTTAGCTTGGAGTTCCCCTCCTGGTGTCCTCAATAAGCAGACCTGAGGTTGTAGGTGTGCCCATGAAGGCCTTGTTTCAGCGCAGGCTTCAGAAACTGAGGCTTTAAACGCAGTACAGTCTGCAGTCCCGTCTGCAGTCCCTGTGTGTGAATGCACACCGGCCCGGGTCTCTACAGCCATGGAGTCGTATCTTTTCCCCTTCGATGGGCTGATCTGCATGCTCCTGGGCATCTCCTTCACCGTGTGGTTCACACTACTGCTGGTCTTCATCATCGTGCCTGCGGTGTTCGGCGTGTCCTTTGGCATTCGGCGGCTTTACATGAATACACTGCTGAAAATATTCGAGGTGGGCGTTCATGGGTGATGGTGAAATATCTTCAGTGTGATAAATCACAGAAATCATGTTTCACAAGATTAGTTCAAGATAAGCCCTGTGTGTGTGTGTGTGTGAACTATGAACTGATTCATTTATCAGTAATTTAGTTAAGCTTTGTGTTTGTTTTTTGTTTAGTTTTTTTGGACCAGACCAAATAAAAAAATATATATCAATATATTTAACAACACACACAAAAGTCCACAAAAGGCAAAGCTCAGAGAGGACCGAACATGACAAAATGATGAATAAACAGTGAAAGACCAAATTGCTCTTTTGAGTCATGCCAAATGTACAATTACACATGATGTATGTACATTTTAATCTCTCATATGATGCAGATTTTTTTCCTGTACCAACTGGATCTTCGTGAATATCACATTTCTTGTGTTCACGATATGGTTCGATAAATCCACCGTAGTGTTTAGAATTATTCAAAATCAGCAAAACAAACAGCTGTTTTAGTTTTTTCACTTTTTTTGTTTGTTTGTTTCAGTGGGCCACGCTGAGAATGGAGAGAGGAGCAAAAGAGAAGAACCAGCAGCTCTACAAACCATACAGCAATGGTGAGTAATTGTCACTACCTCTACACTGTAAATGATGCTTATAGTCACTCAATGAATCCCAGCACTAGAGCTAGAACCAGTCACACCAGTTCACCTTCAGTTGGGTGTAACGGCTGTGCCCGAGTCTTAAAAGAACGCACCTGAAGTGCATTGCAGTAAGGTATGGACATAGAGTAAGGCACATATTGTCTGGTTTCACCATCTAAGGGACGATCAGTAACACAGTTGGTGCTGGAGCTCTGTGATCTATATATCCACTGAACCAAAAATAGAAGCACTCATAAACCTGTCAACATACTCGGTCACCACAATATCCGAGTCAGCAAATATTTGTTTTATGCCACAACATCATAGAAGTGACACGCCTCGTAATGTTTCTAATGACTAATTCAGGATTGTGCCCAGTTGCAGTGTAATGTATTTAACTTAATAGTGTCATGCGATTTGATTTATTTGTTTATATGATTGTTTTTTTTTTTTTATTTCCCTTTACTCAGGGATCATAGCGAAGGAACTGGCGTCTCTGGAGCAGGAAATACAGGAAGTGAGACGTGTGGGCGGAGCCGAGGCCGAGTTTGACATGTCGGACATCTTGTTTTTCTGCCGCCGTGGGGTCGAGAGCATCGTGGACGATGAGGTGACAAAGCGCTTCTCAGCCGAGGAGCTAGAGTCGTGGAACCTGCTGACCCGTAGCAACTATAACTACAATTTCCACAACATCAGCACACGTCTGACGGCGCTGTGGGGACTCGGCATGCTCATCCGCTACGGCATCCTGCTGCCTCTCAGGTAGGGTGCAGAGCTCAGGGACAAGAGTGGTCCAAGAAAGGAACAGTGGTGGACCGGTGACAGGGTCATGGGTGGCCAAGGCTCATTGATGCACATGAGGAGTGAAGGCTGGCCCGTGTGATCCGATTCAACAGACGAGCTACTGTTGCTCAAATTGCTGTTAATGCTGGTTCTGAGAGAAAGGTGTCAGAATACACAGTGCATGACGGTTCAGGGCTGTTTTGGCAGCAAAAGGGGGACCAACACAATATTAGGCAGGTGGTCAGAGTGTTTTGCCTGATCAGTGCATATCTAATATAGGAGTAAGTAAAATGCATATCCAGTAGGAAGTTGTGTGCGATTCAGCTGCACTACACAGACTATGGAATAATGCCTCATACACTTTGTACATGCTCCTGGGGAGAGCTACACCTGCTGTGGCTTATTTGATGATGTTGTGGGTTAGGGTGGATAAATAGTGCACCATATTTGAACAGGGTTGGTTAGTAAGGTTTAAGAAGACACCATGCACCTTTGTCAGAATGAAAAGTAAATATTGTTTGTGTGATTGAATGCAGGGTCACTCTGGCTTTTACCGGCGTCGGACTCCTCGTAGTTCTCACATCACTCATCGGCCTGCTCCCGAACGGAGGGTAAGTCCATTTTCTTAATTAGTAACAGACGTTTTTCAAGAGTCAAGGCAAACCTATTATAGAAAGTAGAGCTCTTGTTGCAGTTTGCGGCTGGATGTGAACCGCAAAAGAAAACAAGACTGCAGTCTAATGAGGTTTTTAATAAAACTAATAGCTAGCTAATGGGAATATCTTTCGTGTTATTCATACCGTTCATGCTGATTTCACCGTATGGGACTTTGTCTAAGCCCAGATAATGATTGTCTCAGTAGAGACAACGCTGTTTCAGACCATGTTTCTGTCACGCTTGTTAGTAATTTTATAGGTGCTCCTTGTAAGTGTGTCTTGAAGTTTCTACAAGCAGCCCACACAGCTAGTCGATACACTATACAGAAAGTGCACAGTGTATAAAGTATAGATTATTAGTGCACAATCTGTAGAGTGTGCCATGCTCAATGAGAGGTGATGTGTTTGTTTCTGACAGGATGAAGAATTTCCTGAGTGAAAAAGCTCATCTGATGTGCTACAGGATCTGCGTTCGCGCTCTCACCGCCATCATCACGTACCACGACAGGTAGCCCTGTCTCTGTATTTAATATATTCGCATACTAGATTATCACAAAACTTTAAAATAAAGGGTATATTCACATAAATATGGGGCTGATTTACAACTAAATAGTCGTTTGTTTTAAGGTTGTACACATTTCCATTGTTATATCCTGCAGCTGTTTTATAAAAGAACATTTAATGTGGTGTTAAAAAGGTCATTAAGTCACATTTTCAGTTCCCCTAACATCTGACGTTTTCCTTTCCCCAGTGAAAACAAACCCAAGAATGGAGGCATCTGTGTGGCCAATCACACGTCACCCATCGATGTCATTATCCTAGCCAGTGACGGCTGCTACGCCATGGTAACTCTTACTACTTGTGTTTGTCATGCTTAGGGTATTTTTCATGTTCATTTTAAACTTAAAAAAATAAAACAGATTTTATGTTTAAAATGTTGAACTGGGGGGTGTGTGTGTGTTAGGTTGGGCAGGTCCACGGTGGCCTTATGGGCATGATTCAGAGAGCGATGGTTAAAGCCTGTCCTCACATCTGGTTTGAGAGATCAGAAGTTAAAGATCGGCACCTAGTGGCCAAAAGGTAAAGCTACACAAAAAATTGGTTGTAACCAAATAAACAGGACACACTTACACCGACCAGGCATAACATTATGACCACCTGCCTAATATTGTGTTGGTCCCCCTTTTGCTGCCAAAACAGCCCTGACCCGTCATGCACTGTGTATTCTGAGACCTTTCTCTCAGACCCAACATTAACTTCTTCAGCAATTTGAGCAACAGTAGCTCGTCTGTTGGATCGGATCACACGGGCCACCCTTCACTCCTCACGTGCATCAATGAGCCTTGGCCGTCCATGACCCTGTCCTGACCACTGTTCCTTCCTTGGACCACTTTTGATAGATACTGACCACTGCAGACCGGGAACACCCCACAAGAGCTGCAGTTTTGGAGATGCTCTGATCCAGTTGTCTAGCCATCACAATCTGTCCCTTGTTAAACTCGCTCAAATCCTTACGCTCGCCCATTTTTCCTGCTTCTAACACATCAACTTTGAGGACAAAATGTTCACTTGCTGCCTAATATATCCCACCCCCTAACAGGTGCCATGATGAGGAGATAATCAGTCTTATTCACTTCACCTGGCACTGCTCATAATGTTATGGCTGATTGGTGTATGTTCATATTGCTACATTCACAAGCACATAAACAAATTCATTACCTAGTGAAGATGATTATAAGGGATATGAGTGTATGGAGAGAGAGAGTTTTTTTGTTTGTTTGCAGACTCAGTGATCATGTTGCTGACAAAACCAAGCTGCCCATCCTCATTTTCCCAGAAGGTAAGATTTAATCAATCACTATTAAATAATTACTTTTCTTAAGTTTTTTTTTCATTTATTCATTGCCAACTGGAGCATATTAAACATATGCTTTTTTTTTCCAGGCACCTGTATTAATAACACCTCTGTAATGATGTTTAAGAAGGGAAGCTTTGAAATCGGATGCACCATCTATCCAGTGGCTATAAAGGTGACAATGTCTCCTCTTTGTAACGTTAAACGTTGACACTGTGTTATTGAACCCTTTTCACACCACCATGTAGTGCACGTGCATATAAAAAACAGCTGTATCTCAGATTGGACACAAACTGGGAGAATATGGGCTCTAGAAATTTTATTTTTTTAATTTTCATGTCTTCTGTATTGCACTTATGTATATGGGGAAGTGAATCCTGTGTGTGTGTGTGTGTGTGTGTGGTACTCCTCTGATTCCCTGCATTCTGTTTTACCTATAGTGCAGTATAAAGCATACAAAATTACATACCCTGAATTGGTCAACAATATAACAAGCGTAATCTCAAGAAGCTCTCTGTTGGTTACGTCGATGTAAAGTGCACTAAACAAGCTGTTATTATTTACCTGGTGTAGTTGACTAACATATGGAGGCTTACAATAGTACTGCATAACATTTCATCGTTTAACATTCTTGTTCAGCCCACGTCTCCGGTTTAGATTTTGTCAGGACATTTTTAACAATTACAATCCTCACTAACTTTCAGATCTGCAGTAATTCAATTTAATCGTGTGTGTGTTTTGCAGTATGACCCAAGGTTTGGAGATGCTTTTTGGAACAGCAGTAAGTTCGGGATGGTGAATTATCTCCTCCACATGATGAGCAGCTGGGCCATCGTTTGCAGCGTTTGGTATCTTCCACCCATGAGCCGAGAGGTGAGTCTTAACGTGTACGCTACACACACTCGACTATTAATTGTATTGTTAGTAGTTACACACATTCTGCTTATATCCTGTCTACCTAGAGAGAGAAATTTTTATCCCTGAAGTCTGAATGTTGCTGCTGTTTTTTTTCCCTTTTTTTTTCTCTTAAAAACAGCCCTGCTCTTGTTTAGTCTGCGATTCAATTTTGTCCATCTTTATAAGGAACTCATTACATGGTGGTATATAACTGAGACACACTCAATTTGAGCATCAACATTTTTCGGAGACCTTAAAAGCAGTAAACTTAATGTTAGTACGTTTTATAACGAATTATATCCGAATCAATTTTCCACGGTTATGAGTCAGTTTAATATTTTTATTTCTGTTTCATAACGATGACACGAGCTGTATTCATTCTGCGCAGTTTATTTATTACAGCTGTGAAGAGAAATCATACAGGCTTCGCTTCATGTCCTCAGTCTCCCACGTCTCTTATCTCTGCCCTCCATAAACGTCTTAAGCTTTCTTCATCTCTACTTGCACTGAGTAATGCATTTTGGTATTTGCCATTATAAATAAACTCACTTCTCGCTACTTTTCCGTATTCGTCGCTTCAGTTTGGTGCCGTAGGCAGGATACCAACGTTTACACGATGTTTTGTGATCAGTTAAGCCTTACTGCTCTTGGTGCTAGAACGCCTTTCTTGTTCTTTGCTGATAAATTGCTGATAAGCCCATGCTGGCCCTGCTGTACAGTCATTTTTTCCACATGGTGGAGTTTTGACTCGTGATAATCGGCACTACAGTGTGGTATTATTAGAAGTCAGGAAGGGCTTTTTGTGTAAGATAAAGTTACTTTCTTCCT
Organism: Hemibagrus guttatus; assembly: GCA_033459395.1. Classification (NCBI taxonomy): domain Eukaryota; kingdom Metazoa; phylum Chordata; class Actinopteri; order Siluriformes; family Bagridae; genus Hemibagrus; species Hemibagrus guttatus. The sequence goes on along the minus strand of JAUCMX010000015.1, from coordinate 18,324,629 downwards.
ATCAACAAAAAAAGACATGGAAACTAGCTCATGTTCTTATTTATTTTCTGAAGCACGATTATTACCTGTAGTCTTTTTTTCTCAGAGCTCTTCTGGTTTTTGTTCGGCACCGGCACGGCTGTGAGGTTTGTTATGTTAGTGCCAGTAACTGCTGGAATAGCACACCTCCACAAGAAATGGGAAATAGAGTGTGCCTTGTTATATATGATGCAATAACATTTTGTACGTTAAAAGCTATGGTTAAGAAATTATAAGTCTAAGCTCACAATCAAGGAACTGTTTATTGAAAATATATTGGCTGTGTGTGTGTATGTAGGAGGGTGAGGATGCTGTGCAGTTTGCTAACCGAGTGAAGGCCGCCATCGCCAGGAAAGGAGGTTTAGCCGATCTTTTATGGTAACGCATTCCCACTCGCCAGAAATTTTATTCACGTGCTAAAGCCTGTACTGTACTGCAGACTTATAACACAAGACTTGTGACTTGTTTATGACCAGCAAATAGCAAAATAAATACAAAATAGATTTTAGACCCTGAATAATCAGTGCTCCTAGTTTTATTATGTTTTACATGCTCCCTTACAGAGTTCCTCAAAATGGCTATCAGTAGTTAGTGTTACTGTCCCCACTGATGCTGACGACTGAGTAAATCTAACCTGTTTGTCACAGGGACGGAGGGTTAAAACGGGAGAAGGTGAAGGGGGTGCTTAAGGAGGAGCAGCAGAAACTCTACAGTAAAGTCTTAGTGGGAAACGGTGAAGATCGAAGTCGCTCCTGATCGCCGACGTGCTGCCTGGTAATTCAGACCAAACTAATCAAACCCTGAGACTAACACACACCTCCTAACAGAGCTTTAGTGGTGCTAATGTGATGGCTTGATGGTAACTTGAGCAGATACTAACACTTATTATTATTATTATTATTATTATTATTATTATCTTTATCATCGTCATTATTATTGTTTTTATTATTAACAGTTACATATGTGAATGCAGATTGCAAGCAGACCTACTAACTGTGCCCAGAGTGCAGGATGTTTCTGAGCCACGGCGCAGACCAAAACCGGGCCAAGATCGAAGCCTTGCTGAACTCCTCTGCAAGATAAAAGCCGAACTGAAATAAATTGAAATGAACAGATCTCATTCAGCAAACAACCTTAGCTGAACGAAGCTTATCGGAACTGACCGGAGTCAATGGATCCTGAAATTATCAAGTCTGATCTGGAATGGAATGGAACGCGTTGATTTCGGATCGAACCGAACAGAAACAAACCAAATATAACAAACTGGGGATAGATCAGTGAACAAGAAAAAAAAAATCTCAGCTAAACAGATCACTTGCATATCGAACTAAAGAAAACTGGATTCAACCGAAACAGATCTGAATAGATCAGATCCAAACTAAAGACTAAATGAAGCAAATTAATGTTACTCATTCATACTGAACTTAAAGGACTTGGAATTGGATTACTCTGTTCAAATTGCATCGTATTAACTGGATTGAAACAGAATGACGGAGCTGAAGAGAATCAGAAGAATCTGAACTGAAAACTAACTGGATTTGAACTGAAGAAATCTGTTGCTTGCTGAAAAATTTCAGAACTGTTACTTTGCATACTTTTCCACATGTCCATACAGTGCAGTTACATTCATTCACTTTCCTTGCGACTGAGTTACATCAAATACGCTTTTTTTTTTTTTTTTGCTTCGTTTTTTATTTATTTATTTTTATCATTTTTGTGTCGTCTGTACACACATAGGAACACATTCGCTGTGTGAATACATATTTTCATCCTGCAGGAAGAAAAAGGAAATGTGCGTCTAAATGTCTTGCATTTTTCTTTTCTGCTTCTTTTAAAGAAAAAAAAGAAATTTTAACGATGAGATCTCAAGCTGACATTAGACGGCGAAAAACCAAAAGAATTGTGTGTATCATATGCTGATAATCTGATATACAGTATATAATATACTTATTAAACACGCACAGTATTATCATGGCCGCTTCAGAAAGTCATATGAGCCTGTACCGTTCAACAGACACCATAAGATTAGGGTCTCATCTGGTCTCATTTGAGCAAAAGCAATCCTGTAATCATGTGTATTGGATGAGAATGAAATAAAAGGAGAAGAATAATCATGAAAAATGTTAGATGAAAAGTTATTGAACACATCTTGAATTCTGTTGAACCCTGTCAGAACGGTCTGCTCTGTTTCTCATTAAATGAACATCTTGTGTTAACACTTCTGTCTGCTGAATGTCTTCTGATGAAAAATAAGCTTAATGGATTTAGCATCGTGCAAACTGCATGTCTGAATCCTCACACACGCCTCAACGGCTCTGTCGAGTTAATTCATATCGTAAACAGACTTGCGTGCTTGGCTAAACCATCCCCACAATGATTAACAAGACATGAAATATAGAAGCAAGTGTGTTAAACATAAACAGGCTGAATTACTTTCACAGATACATTTCTTCTAAATGCCTTTTGAAGAGATATAGAAGTAGATGGGCTAAGCAATGGTTGTTAAAATTACAAATTAATTACACTAAGGGACAAACAAAAGCATGACATTTTATAGTCCAGCTAAATTCAGTATCATCAGTCATCTTGATGCTGGAACTGTGTTCTTTGTCAGCTATAAATTCCATACTAGCTACCTAGATTAGCTTCTAAGATTATAAAATGAGCCTATTGAGAGGTCAGGTTTTGCTGGGGGATTGATGGAGGAATACAGACCTTCAATCCCCCCTTGGGGGGCAGTACAGACAGTTTTATCATATAATTAAATGATCAGCCATAACATTGAAACCAATGATGGCTGGAGAGAAAAACATTGATTATCTTATTACAGTAGCACCAAGCAAGGGGTGGAAATATATCGGAAAGCAAGTAAACAGTCAGTGTGTTGGAAACAGGAAAACTGCGATCTGAGTCACAATGATGTGGTAAGAATTGTGATGGTTATACAAAAGGGTCAAAGCATCTCCAAAACAGCAGGTCTTGTGAGGTGTTCCTGGTAATGAAGTGGTTAGTACTAACCAAAAGTGATCCAAGGAAGGACAACCAGTGATCCAGTGACATGGTCATGAGCACCCAAGGCTCACTGATGCACTTTAGGAGTGAAGGCTAGCCTGTCGATCGAGCTACTGTAGCAGCGATGTGCTAGCAATGATAGAAAGGTGTCAAAGCACAGTGTATGAGGCTGCATAGCCTTTTATTGTGGTCTGTGTCAGAGCTGTGAAAGCAGGTATAATTAAGACAAATAATGTTATTCAGTGAGCTCTTCAGAAGGAGGTGTGGCTCATATGTGAGTTATTAAGTACAGGTTTGTTTTTGTTTGCTTGGCAGAACCGCCCTAATGAGGAGAGTATTTTTAGTGACCTTAAACAATAACAAATATCTGTGTCATTTTTGTGCTTTTAGTGTTACCTTTTCACCACTCCTTTCTCACAATAACAAGTGATAATGCACAAAAAACCCACTAAGACAGAAAAGCCATGCTGTGTAAAATCTGTGGTCACTGCCTCTGTTTTGTACGGATCTTTGTTTCTTTGTTCTGCTTGTATGTGTGGGATTTCTTTCTTCTTTTATTGTTTTTCTTATAATAATAAAATTCAACATAAAATAACAATAGACTAAAATCAGTTAACAGAGAAATGTTCTCAAATTGAACTGTACAACCGGGATACATTTCAGCTATGTCATTTCAGCTATGATTTATTTTGTTCTTGATTAACAAACATATTGTAATCATCTTTGTGATATCTGAGGAATGGGCTCGTATCACTCTTTTTACTCTTGAGAAAAATCATATATATATATATATATATATATATATATATATATATATATATATATATATTTAATATGGAGTTGGCCAGCTCTTTGCAGCTATAACAGCTTCAACTCTTCTGGGAAGGCTTTCCACAAGTTTAGGAGTGTTTTTATGGGAATTTTTGATCATTCCTCTAGAAGCGCATTTGTGAGGTCAGTCACTGATGTCGGACTAGAAGACATGGCTCGCAGTCTCCGCTCTAATTCATCCCAAAGGTGTTCTATCAGGTTGAGGGCAGGCCAGTCAAGTTCCTCCACACCAAACTCGCTCATCCATGTCTTTATGGACCTTGCTTTGTGCACTGGTGCGCAGTCATGTTGGAACAGGAAGGGGTCATCCCTAAACTGTTCCCAAAAGGTTGGGAGCATGAAATTGTCCAAAATGTCTTGGTACGCTGAAGCATTAAGCGTTCCTTTCACTGGAACTAAGGGGCCGAGCCCAACCCCTGAAAAACAACACCTGAATTCATTGATTTGGTGTGTGTGTATATATATATCTATATATATATATATATAATTATCTGATGTGATCAGTCAGGAAGTTTCACCCTTTCAACTGTTGACTTAGAGGACAGATAAAAAAAAACTTTTCCTGCTCCTGCCTTATAGATTTGCTTACTGTGCTGGACAGCTAATCTGCCTGGAATTATGTGTACACTGATTGTGTGTATGTGGAGTGTTGAAATATATATATATAAATATATATATATATATATATATATATATATATATATATATATATATATATATATTTTTAAATATAATATGAAATGCAGTGTTCTCAGTCACATAGACTACTTTTACTTTTCTTTTTTTTTTAAGATACCAAACATGTCTTGGCTGATGGACTAGCTCTGGGTTAAGAAGGTGATTGTCTACATTTGTTTTTGCCTGAAATGTGTCTTTAACATCTTTGGCAGATGTCTTTGCTCTCTGTGAATGATCTGAAAGCTGCTTTTGTTTTGTTTTTTCTATTTCTGTGCTCACACATGAGGCTGTTTACACTGTCACAGTGTTTATACCGTTTACACGCTGGAGATGTTGAAATCTGTAAACAGACACTCGACGATAGAAATGATTACATCAGGGTGAAGTCGCGACGGATGACAAACAGATATTAATGATTTTACAGACAAAGATTAGTCCGTTTTTCTTTTCCGTTTGTTTCTAAAGGCGTCGTGTGCACAGCAGACAGGATGACGCAGGAATTCAGAAACGCTAACGTTATCTTTTTTCCCATTTTGAGAAATTTGTGACAAACACACCGTGATAAACTGTGCTAAAAGCTAAAAAAGCAGTTAAGTATAACTCTTTTGGCCCGTTAACGTAAATGTACTAACTTTTTGTTTTTATTTTCCTTTCGTTATATTCCGTCTGATGTATTTGCATGTATATGTATTATTTTAACTTTTTTTTTTTAAAGATATTTTCTACCTTTGCTTAAGTTGCTTCCTAAGACGAATTATTTACATATTACAGAAACAGCTCCGTATTGAGTATTAAATAACATTTTGTTTATGACGTAAACACCGAGCCGTCCAATGGCCGTGCGTCACTTCCCCGTTAGCCACGCCCACCTTAAAAAGTTTATTGGAGCGAGAGGAGGTCCGGTGTCACACTCACGGCGCAGACACACACGTTAGCGACGCGTCTCCGTTAAAGGCTCGGTGTTGATGTAACAGCTGTCGGTTATGTCTTTGGCGGATCAGAGTCTGCAGTTTTTCCCGGTAAGCGCGCGGGTGTCGGTGCTCCGGGCACGGGGCCTGCGGATCAAAGGGAAGGACGGCACCAATGACGCGTACACGGTGCTGCAGGCTGGCCGCGAGACGTTCCGCACGCCGGTGGCGGAGAAGCTCGCGGAGCCGGTGTGGGGCGGGGACGCCGCCGCCTTCATCTTCACGCTGCCGGCGGAGGGCGCGCCGTCCTGCTCGGTGCGCGTGCTCCACCGCGTCCCGCTCGGCGCGGACAAGCTGCTCGGTCTGACCGTCGTCGACGTGCACGAGCTCCGGCAGGACAACGCGCGCGAGAACCCACGGTAAGGGCGCTTTCTACTAAACCGGAAATGAGTTTAGACTTTTATTTATTTATTTATTTATTTATTTATTTATTTATTTATTTACACTGTGCTTAATTTGTTGATGTTTTAAGATCTGCTAACTAATGATGGCTCACTGTCATCGAGTTCATTATAAGGTTTATACAACAGATTTATTACCGGTTTAATATTGCTCTTGATTCAGCCTGGAAAAAGGTTTTATCTGAATTGCTTTCTCATTAATGTGAACAACGTTATTTATCTGGATTTATTTGAATCGCTTTCCCTGTAGCATTGCTGCCTCACAGCTGCAGGGTCCTGAGCTCAGCTCTGTGCTGAACTTCTCTGCATGTTTATTCTTATGTCTACGTGGGTTTCCTCTGGGTTCTGTGGTTTCCTCCCACCTGCTAAAAACATGTCAATAAGTGCATTACTAGTGCTAAATTGCCCATAGGGGGGTGGGTGTGTGTGGGTGTGTGTGGGTGTGTGTGGGTGTGTGTGTGTGTGTGTGTGTGTGTGTGTGTGTGTGTGTGTGTGTGGTGTGGTGCTCTGGCATCAGGGTGTATTCACAACCCTAATGGAGATAAAGCAGTTACTGAAGATGAGTGAATGAACGAATAATTTAAACACACACTACACAGTCATGCTTTTGCTTACCAAAACTATTCTTATTTATACTCTAAAAGCTTGTATTGTAATAGCCATGTTTATTTTCATTAACATAAACATTTGCAACTAAGATGTATCACTGCGTTTGTACAACACATACATACGCTATATTGCCAAAAGATTTGGGACTCCCCTTCAAATCCCATTTGGTGTGGAGGAACTTGACTGGCCTGCACCTCCACAGAGTCCTGACCTCAACCCGATAGAACACCTTTGGGATGAATTAGAGCGGAGACTGCGAGTCAGGCCTTCTTTTCCAACATCAGTGCCTGAGCTTACAAATGCGCTTCTAGTGGAATGGTCAAAAATTCCCATAAACAGACTCCTAAACCTTGTGGAAAACCTTCCCAGAAGAGTTGAAGCTGTTATAGCGGCAAAGTGCGGGACAACTCTATATTACGTTCATGTCCCAAAACTTTTGGTAATATAGTGGTTGTTCTAGTGGACAATCTTTTAATGAAGGTTTTGGAGAGCTGCAGCTATCAGTATGAAGAAAATTGGTTAAGAATAAAAGAATGTCATGGTTGTCAGCAACAATTCAGGGATGTTTATGACAATATTAAAATTTTGCAAGGTGATAATGTCAGTATAGTTCCTGGCATTATTCACAAGAGAAGGAACTGACTGTTTACCTGTCCACAGACTGTTCATGTTCTTCTCCTTTCTGCTAAAAAGTAGCATTACAACAAAATGTCACTCTTGTTAAGAAAATACAGTCGAGAAACAAACTTAACAAGATGTGAAACATGACTTAAACTATCTTTTACTAACATCTTCTAGTTGACTAGCCTGCAGTATTAGTCTGCCCCTTGTAATCCATGTTAAGCCTACAGCTTAAAGGTACTGAGCATATTTAAGCTTTAAACAAATCCGTCAATCACCTACACACAAGGAAAGTACAGATTTCCGTGTGCTATAGTAAAGCTACATGTAAGAGGTCACTGACTGCAATGAAACGTTAAAGTAATTGCTGTAATTGCAAATGTATTGATTTAGGCAAAGGTAAAGATTGGCTGTTTTTTAAAAAGTCAAGCACCAGGAAGAAGGCTTTCCTAGTAAGCGTCTATAATTCAGAAAGGGCTGAACAAGTTTGTGCTGTTGTGATTATTTCTGCTCGGCTGGCATGTCGTAGCTGGGCGCTAGTCGCAGACAGACGGCAGTCAATCAAGCGTGATGATTAGAAAGTTAGGCCACACCCTCTTAGACAGCACCCAGATATAGTTTTTAATCACATTTCTCTCTTAGGTCAGCTGACCTGGTTGTTGTTAGATGACATTTAAATGATGTGTGGCACATTTTCATTACAGAAGTAATTTATTTCTCTTTCTACTCAACATAGAGAGCATTTTATCTCAACAGTAGTGCATAAAAACACCTGTCGAGCTCAGTTCTTTTGCATTGTACAGTATGTGAACAAAGTGTGTTAATGCTCAAATTAGGAAGTTAATTCCTTTGTTGTTTTTATCATGGTCTGTGTCGAACCTTAATCAAGCTTGTTATAACATGCTGTTATTTAATAAAGAAAATATACAAGTGTTGTGATACAAATGAGACATTTTATTATTTAAGCATTTATAAAATGAGTCTCTGCTCTCAACAAGTATGTTTTCTGAAGATTGTGCACTTTACGGTTTCTTAGGAACAAGCAAGAGTGCGGGGGTTAAAAAAGAGGCTGATGAGGGGACGATTGTTTATAGCTGCTATCAGCTTCACATGACACTGCATCACCACCACCTAAATAATGAATTGGTGCTAAATAATTAAAGCTAAGACACTTTCCTTGTTCAAGGCTGAAAGTAGAGTACAGGCTGTGACACTTTTCCTTTATCATATTATATTGTGATTTTACAGCTGCTTACATGTTATGGTCACGTCACATGATCTAAACATGGCACCAGACCAGTGCTTTTTAGAATAAACTGGTTTGGTTCGAACCTGAAAAAGCAGTTTCAGTCATTTGATTAGCCTTGTAAAGAAAGTTTATAACCACTTTCATAAAAACACATTTTTTATTCATAACCAGGGTTTCGATTTCCAGTGTTTCTGAAAGTCTTCATCATTTTAAATGCCTGGAAAAAGAGACACTGAAAAATTCGGGTCTTTTTCTTGTCTTTTATATGATATTTTTTGCTGTTCTCGGACATGAGCATTGAGCTCTGGTTTGAATAACATGATTGTTGCTGGTGAATGCTAAAGGGATTTGTTTCAAGATCTTATCCCGTTCCAGCCGACCCATTAGACCTTGATGGCTGCTCGGCTATGTTTTGCTGTTGCTTTGGTTGTGTTCGTTCTCTCAGACAGCAGACAATCCTCCAGAGAAATAGATAAGGCCATTATGGTGATATAATATACAACATCCGTAGACAGAGATGCAGGAAAGCATGGTTCTGATTCAGTCACTTTGAACCTTTAACCTTTGAACCTATTTAACCTAGCCTTGCGCACTTCACCCTTAATTGGATCTATATTTGACCGTGTTAAGGGATGTGCTGTTAGTTTATCAGCTGGAATGATGTCAGATGAGCATTTGATTGAATATGATATCAAGTTGCCATTATTGATTTCTACTTACCCAGAAGGCATTTCTGCAATCTGATGTGGTTTAATTTTTAAAGGTCTATTGACCTCCATTTAGCTCACAACCTTCTGCTTACTAGCACAAGTTCGTTCAAGTGGAAATTAATGTGAAGTTTTGTTTGTCACTGATTTTAATGATAGCTGTCATTGTGTCTAAATGAACAATCTCTGGTTTGGCTTCGTTATGTACAGGCCAGAGTTGGATCACGTTCAGAATCTCAGGCTTGATTAAATCACTAACATGTTAGAGCCGATTCTAAGCCAAATTGTGTTTCACTTAACATTGTTTAATCAGCAGCGCTCTTGAACGCCACTGGAAGCTTAAACAATAACCTAAACTATTGAAAAGCCCTTGAAAGTGCTGTACATAAAAATAATCCTGCCGCTGAATGACGAGTCACTAGGCTTTGTAATGTGTGTCTGAGAGCAACAAGGACCTTTAAACATAACACTCCTGCAAGGAGTTTAAATAAAACGGTTAAAAAACACTAAAATATATTCACGATTGTAAGTTAATGTATTGCCTTGACTAGTGAAATGTATACACCGATCAGGCATAACATCAGGTGAGGTGAATAACACTGATTATCTGTTAGTGGGTGGGATATATTAAGTAAGTAGAGAGGGCATGAAGCCTTTATTATCGCCACACATACATTACAGCACAGTGGAATTCTTTTCTTCGCGTATCCCAGCTGAGGAAGTTGGAGTCAGAGCGCAGGGGCAGCTATGATATAGTGCTCCTGGAGCACAGAGGGTTAAGGGCCTTGCTCAATTGCCCAACAGTGGAGCTTGGTGGTACTGGGGCTTGAACCCCGATCCTCCGATCAACAACCCAGAGCCTTAACCACTTGAGCTACCACTGCCCCAGTGATTAGGCAGCCAGTGAACATTTTGTCCTCATAGTTGATGTGTTAGAAGCAGGAAAAATGGCAAGCGTAAGGATTTGAGCGAGTTTGACGAAAGGCCAAATTGTGATGGCTGGACCACTGGATCAGAGCATCTCCAAAACTGCAGCTCTTGTGGGGTGTTCCCGGTCTGCAGTGGTCAGTGTCTATCAGAGCTATCCTTTAAGTCCTGTAAGGTGTGAATTCCCATGGAGGCCTCACCTCGCAACTTAAAGGATCTGTTGCCAACATCTTGGTGCCAGATACCACGGCACACCTTCAGGGATCTAGCGGAGTCCGTGCCTCGACAGGTCAGGGCTGTTTTGGGCAATATTAGGCAGGTGGTCATAATGTTATGCCTGATCAGTGTATATTGCATATTACACATTGTGATATAAATAGAATCCAACTTTAGATTAGTGGGACATTTTCATTAACTAGCATTTATATGCATTCCAGCATTTAACTTGTACAAGCTTTAACACAAAGTTAAGTCTCCATAAACTTGTATGACTAGTTCAGATATTTATAGAACAGTGCAGAAATGTTATTCTATTCAGTCAGTTGGATGTCTGTCGATTCCTGTTTCTTGACCTGAAATGAAAATTGATCTTGCTTCTTGAAGGATGATTGAAATTTCGATCTGTGTGTGTGTGTGTGTGTGTGTGTTGTCAGGCTCAGTTTCCCTTAAATGGTTGTCTTGGTAGACGTTTCACATTTATTTGCCACGTGATTGTGTCATGTTGAAATCATCAGTAAATCTTGAAGCAAACATTGCCATAAATTCCTTTATTGTCTAACATGAGAACTAGAACAGACCATTTAGAATATTTAGAAAACTATTTACAGCACTTGGGATTTATTATATTGTATAATTGTAAACTAGTTAGAATAGTTATGCTTTCTGTAACGTGGTTCCATAAAAGACTCAATAAAAGTCAGTGATGCTCGCCTATATACATATGTCCTATATAATACATCTAAAACATACTATGAAATATCCACTCATCTTCCACTTTAATAGGAACACTTGTAAACCTGCTCATTTATGCAGTTATCCAATCAGCCAGTCATGTGACAGCAGCACAGTGCATAAAACCATGTAGATACAGGTCAAGCGTTTCAGTTAATTTTCATATCAAACATCAGAATGGGGAAAGATTCTGATCTCTGTGACTTTAAACCTGGCATGGTTGTTGGTGCCAGATAGGCTGCTTTGACTATTTCAGAAACTGCTGATCTCCTGGGATTTTCACACACAACAGTGTCTAGAGTTTACACACAATGGTGCCAAAAACAAAGAACATTGAGTGTGCAACCAGTTCTGTAGATTGAAACACCTTGTTGATTAGAGAGGTTACATTGGTCTGAGCTGCCAGGAGGGATATAGTTCATCATATCATCACTCTTTGCAACCGTTGTGAGCAGAAAAGCAGCTCAGCATGCACAATACATCATACCTTGAGGTGGAGGAGTTACATCAACAGCAGATGGCCAAATTGGGCTCAACTCCTTTCAGTCAAGAACAAGAATCTGAATCTGTCATCCGGCATTTATAATCATGCAGAGAGAAAGTCACAGAGATCAGACTTTTTCCACCCATTCTGATGTGAACATTATCTGATGCTCTTGACATGTTTCTGCATGATTGTATGCATCCTGCTGCTTCTATATGATTGGCTGATTGAATAACTGCATGAAAAATAACTGCATGAGAAAAAATAAATGTTTCAGGACCCTGGTGCCACACACAACTAAAAACACCATATGCATTACCACACACACAGATTCATATATATATATATATATATATATATACGTACACACACACACACAGTGGTGTGAAAGTGTTGGCCCCCTTCCTGATTTCTTATTTGTTTGCATGTTTGTCACACTTTAATGTTTCAGATAATCAAACACAATTAAATATTAGTCAAAGATAACACAAGTAAACACATCATGCAGTTTTTAATTGAAGGTTTTTATTATTAAGGGAAAACAAAATCCAAAACTACATGGCCCTGTGTGAAAAAGTGTTTGCCCCCCCTGTTAAAACATAACTTAACTGTGGTTTATCACACCTGAGTTCAATTTCTCCTAGCCACACCCAGGCCTGATTACTGCCACACCTGTTCGCAATCAAGAACTCACTTAAATAGAACCTGCCTGACAAAGTGAAGTAGACCAAAAGATCCTCAAAAGCTAGACATCATGCCGAGATCCAAAGAAATTCAAAAACAAATGAGAGAGAAAGTAATTGAGATCTATCAGTCTGGAAAAGGTTATAAAGCCATTTCTAAAGCTTTGGGACTGCCGCGATCCACAGTGAGACACATTATCTGCAAATGGCCAAAACATGGAACAGTGGAGAACCTTCCCAGGAGTGGCCGGCCGACCAAAATTACCCCAAGAGCGCAGCGACAACTCATCCAGGAGGTCACAAAAGACCCCACAACAACATCCAAAGAACTGCAGGCCTCACTTGCCTCAGTTAAGGTGAGTGTTCATGACTCCACCATAAGAAAGAGACGGGGCAAAAATGGTTTGCATGGCAGCGTTCCAAGATGAAAACCGCTGCTGAGCAAAAAGAACATAAAGGCTAGTCTCAGTTTTGCCAGAAAACATCTTGATGAACCCCAAGACTTCTGGGAAAATACTCTGTGGACTGACGAGACAAAAATGGAACTTTTTGGAAGGTCTGTGTCCCATTACGTCTGGCATAAAAGTAACACCGCATTTCAGAAAAAGAACATCATACCAACAGTAAAATATGGTGGTGGTAGTGTGATGGTCTGGGGCTGTTTTGCTGCTTCAGGACCTGGAAGACTTGATGTGATAAATGGAACCATGAATTCTGCTGTCTACCAAAAAATCCTGAAGGAGAATGTCCAGCCATCTGTTTGTGACCTCAAGCTGAAGCGAACTTGGTTTCTGCAGCAGGACAATGATCCAAAACTCACCAGCAAGTCCACCTCTGAATGGCTGAAGAAAAACAAAATGAAGACTTTGGAGTGGCCTAGTCAAAGTCCTGACCTCAATCCGATTGAGATGCTGTGGCATGACCTTAAAAAGGTGGTTCATGCTTGAAAACCCTCCAATGTGGCTGAATTACAACAATTCTGCAAAGATGAGTGGGCCAAAATTCCTCCACAGCGCTGTAACAGACTCATTGCAAGTTATCAAACTCTTGATTGCAGTTGTTGCTGCTAAGGGTGGACCAACCAGTTATTAGGCTTAGGGGGCAAACACTTTTTCACACAGGGCCATGTAGTTTTGGATTTAGTTTTCCCTTAATAATAAAAACCTTCATTTAAAAACTGCATGATGTGTTTACTTGTGTTATCTTTGACTAATGTTTAAATGTGTTTAATTATCTGAAACATTAAAGTGTGACAAACGTGCAAAAAAATAAGAAATCAGGAAGGGGGCCAACACTTCTTCACACCAGTGTGTGTGTGTGTGTGTGTGTGTGTGTGTGTGTGTGTGTGTGTGTGTGTATATGTATGTATGTATGTATGTGTGTGTGTGTGTGTGTGTATATATGTATGTACACTCCACATACACACAATCAGTGTACACATAATTCCAGGCAGATTAGCTGTCCAGCACAGTAAGCAAATCTATAAGGCAGGAGCAGGAAATGACTAAGTTTTTTTTTTATCTGTCCTCTAAGTCAACAGTTGAAATGGTGAAACTTCCTGACTGATCACATCAGATAATTCACTACCGCTGTTCATGTACACTCGGTGAAGACAGACAGAAAGAACAATACATATTTACTGCATTTACTGTTCTATGGGACACATTTATTTATTTTCACATTCAAGTCTCTTAGACGCTCTGGTAGAAGGAAGCATTATCAACATTGATGGGACAAAAAAAGGGATTCAATGTTGAACATAACTGTGGAATGACTTCATGACCCTAACCCTAGCATTCTTCCGGGTCTGACAAAAAGATTAAGATTGTGACTGTAGCAAAACAATACAGCACTAACAGGAGAAACACTGAACAATGAGGAACTAGAGTCCACCTGAAGTTGATGCTGATTTAGATATAAAAAATATTAAGAATAATAATAAAAGCAGTGGCTGGAATTTCAGTGGCTGTGCTGTCTGGGTGGGAGAGATCACATTACTCACTACTCCATCAATCAGAGAAGCATTAGCTGAGTGTGGGTGTGAGTTCGTGTGTGTAGAAGAGGGCAGTTGAGGTTGAGGAGCAGCAGGTTGAAACACGCAGTGATTGATGTCAGGAGTCGTACAGGAAGTAGGAGCTAGCCTTCATCCTCTCTTCTTGGTAGCGGTTGTGTGAAAGGGTAGGACTAGTTGTTGAGCGAGCAAAGGGAAAAGTACATCTGCTATGTAAATGTGATTCTTTGGAGGCGGGATCTTGCACTCTTATAGAAAAGATTATATAACTTTAATTAACGTATTGGTTTTTCCTAAACAACTGCTCAGTTGTATCAAAAAACCAAAAAGAGAGATAAAATGTAAGCCTCTCTGGATCAGGGCGTGTGCCAAATGCAGTAAATATGTAGCTATGGGGATGTGGTGGCGAAGGTTATAGTTAGGTCAGTTATATAAAATTAGATAAAAAATGTGAGCGTCTCTGTTAAGGGCGTCTGCTAAATGCCATAAATGTAAAGGATTTGCACTAATATGTTCAGAAATAGTTTGCTCTGTTTTGACACTAGTTATCTAGTGTAGATGCCTCTCCTGGTCACTCAGCCTGACACTGGATACCTGATAAACCCAGTATATTATTCAGTATATTATTCAGTAACTACTCTGAATAATTGAAACCAACAGGAAAAGTAGGTAAAGTGAGAAATATAGGTCTAGAGCTTCAGATATCCTTCATGTAGATGTGTGTTTGGGTGTGTGTTAATTTTAGAGTGACCTTTAGATGATTGTGCTGAATTTGCACTCCCAGATTGCATAATTGGAGCAGAAACACTCCTAAAACCTTGGCATGTCGGTACATGATACCGGATTGTCTGGAATGTTCTACCTCGGCTTTCTATTTCATCGTTTGTGGGAGTGATGGAAAACGTTTCTGTGTTTGAGTGAAACAAGGATTAAATCATCTACTACGTAAATCGGTGATAATGTATATTATGAGTCATATAAAGGTTAATGACGGTAATGGATGTCCTTACAGCCAAATATGTAGTGACTTTTAATCACAATATGTTGATGTAAAAAGAAATAATCTGACAATTTTCCACTAAATATACCTAACTGACTAAGTACACACATTTGCAGTTTTCTGTGGAATGTAAGCGTGTTGTTCTGTCTTCGTCACACAGTGTTGTACTGCCCCCACCATTTGTTTGTGTTGCAACGCGGGCATTCATTTTTTAAAGACGCACACAGCCACTGTGCCAGAAGAACGCAGCATACAGATGTGTATTTAAATCCAGTATAAAGCCACCCTTATGAGTGTACAACACACACCTATTCCAGTTTAGGCTTTTACGTCAGCAACAGGTTCTCTGGGGTTTTACGCATGATGAGCTGTTTCTCTATAGGTGATGCACACAGTAATGTGGTTCTACTGCTGCTGTTCCGACAGGATGATGCTATTTAGTGAAAAACCGTGATATTGCTGCGTAGTGCGTCTCTTTATCAGCAGGATGTGGTGTTTCCTGTGCTCTTATGTCCTCTAAAAATGACACAGCTGCACTTTTTACTTTACTAGAATTAGTGTGTGTGTGTGTGTGTGTCAGGACTTTTGCATCACTAAAAATGAGCCCAAAAACACGAAGAAATCAGCAGACATAAATAAGAGAGAAGGAGGAGGAAGAAGAAAGGGGAAAGTATGAAGATGGAAAGAGAAATGGAAGAAAGTAGAAGGATTGAGGAGGAAGAGAAAGAAAGCTAAGGATTGAAATACAGAAGGAAGAACAAATGTGGAGAAAAAGAATGGAAAGAGAGATGGAAGGAAAAAATAGAGGATAAGGATGGAGTTTACTCAGAATTCTTATGCAGGAATTTAAAAGCACTCATTTCCAGACTTGGAAAAATGAGGAAACAAAAGTTTTGAAAAATTACAGGTAATGATTTAATAGTTGAGCCTGGTTCATAAGTCTGGTTTTTCTATATTGAAGCATGTTTGTCATTGTGCGATGAAACAAAGAGAAGGTTTATGGGTAAGCGCAGAGGTGCACAGTCTGACATGTAACAGTGCCTTGTGCTTTCAGGCAACACTGAATGGTTGAGGTGGTGAGTTATGCCAAATTTCATAATTATTGATGCACCTAAAGAGAACTCCTTCATCGTCGTCTACCGCTTATCCGAACTATTCTCGGGTCACGGGGAGCCTGTGCCTATCTCAGGCGTCATTGGGCATCAAGGCAGGATACACCCTGGACGGAGTGCCAACCCATTGCAGGGCACACACACACACTCTCATACCACGGACAATTTAGAGATGTCAATAAACCTACCATGCATGTCTTTGGACTGGGGGAGGAAACCCCCGAGGCACGGGGAGAACATGCAAACTCCACACACACAGCGGAGGCGGGAATCGAACCCCCAACCCTGGAGGTGTGAGGCAAACGCGCTAACCACTAAGCCACCATGCCCCCCACCTAAAGAGAACTAATGAAGCAAACTTCAAACTCTAAACGTTAGGTTTTGTCTAAGATGAGGATGTTTCATTTCTCAATGATTTGACACACTGTTGCTGCTTGTCTCCTGCAGGTGGTTTAAGCTGTTAAATAAAGCTGGGAAAGCTGATAAGGAGCGCGGTGAGGTTCTGCTGGACATCCAGTTCCTGAAGAGCAGCATGAGTGTCAGCATGATTGACCTCTCCGACAAATCACACTCGCGCCTCGGAAAGTTTAAAGACAAACTGAAGGGTAAAAAGAAAGAGGGGCTAAGCGACTCGGCCTCCGCCATTTTGCCTTCGGTCAGCCAGGTGCTGACGGACAGTGAGGGAGAGATGGATGGAGAGATGGAGGGAGAGTCAACGAAAAAGAAGAAGAACAAACTAAAGTCTCTTTTTGTTCCTAAATCCAACATGAAGCGTAACTCTCTGTCTCAATCCATGTCCTCATTAAGGACACTTCCTGATAGAAACTCCTCCATCAGCTCGAGCACGTCCTCAGGCCTCAATGTGGAATCTTCAGAAGGTAAGAAATATGATTCTAATATTTATCATTTTAAATAGTACTAAATATTTAGAGATTTGTAATTATATAAATTATTTTGCTGTTTTTAGTAATTATGTTTTCATTTTGTTTGAAGGGAAGAAAAAGAAGAAATTTTCCTTTTTAACTCACAAGCGGAATGGAAGCACGGACAGCAAGGCGTCCAATCAAAGTGACTTCACCTTTGGCTCGGCCAATCAGAATCCTCCGCCACAGGTTGATATGTGCATAAATGGCAGTCACATTTACAGAGAACAAACCCAAAGTGAAGAAGTGTGGGAAATGGAGGAAGAGGAGGAGGAGGAGGGGGAAAATGAGGAAGAAGAAGAGAGCTGGAGAAGACAGGAAGAAGAGAGAAGGAGGGAAGCCGAAGAGGAGAGAAAGAGAAAAGAGAAAGAAGAGCAGCTGAGAAAGGAGGAGGAGGAAAAAGAAAGGATAAGGCGAGAGAGAGAGAAAGAGGAGCAAAGGAAAAGAAAGGAAGAGGAAGAAAAAGAGAGGATAAGGATGGAGAGAGAGAAAGAGGAGCAAAGGAAAAGAAAGGAAGAGGAAGAAAAAGAGAGGATAAGGATGGAGAGAGAGAAAGAGGAGCAAAGGAAAAGAAAGGAAGAGGAAGAAAAAGAGAGGATGAGGATGGAGAGAGAGAAGGAAGAACAAAAGAGGATGGAGGAGGAAGAAAAAGAAAGGAGAAGGATGGAGAGAGAGAGGGAAGAACAAAGGAGAAAGATGGCAGAGGAGAAAGAAATGACAAGGATGGAGGAGGAAGAAAAAGAGAGGATAAGAATGGAGAGAGAAAAGCAAGAACAACGGAGAAGGGTGGAGGAGGAAGAAAGAGAGAGACAGAGAATAGAGAAAGAAGAACAGAGGAGAAAATTGGAGTTGGAAGAAAGCATGAGGATGAAGAGAGAGAAGGAAGAACAGATGAGAAAGTTGGAGGAGGAAAGAAAAAGAAAGGAAGAGATGGAGGCAGAAGAGTTGAGGAGAAAGCTGGCAGAGGACAATGACAGGAAAAAGGCTGAGGAAGAAGAAAAGATGAGAATTGCTGAGGAGGAAAGAAAGAAGGAAGAGAAGAAAAGAGCAGAAAGAGAGCGAATGATAGCGGAGGAGGAGAAAACGAGAGAGGAGAAAAGGATAGAGATGGAGAGAAGGTTAGCAGATGAGAAAAAAGCCAGAGAGGAAGAAGAGAGAAGAATAGCAGAAGAGAAGGAGAAACAACGGAAAGAAGAAGAACGAGTTAGAGAAGAAAAAGAGCGGAAGAGAAAAGAAGAGGAGCAGGAACGGAGGAATACGGAGATGGAGGGAAGGAAAAAGAAGGAAAAACAGATGAGAGAAGAGCAGGAGAGATTGAAAATGGAAGAAATTGTATTTGAAGAGAGCGTCATCTCACAGTCCACTGACTTCACTCGTTCAGCCAGAATCTCCAACGTTAAACCCAGGTGAGTGTGTTCAATTAATAAATACCACATACCCCACAGAGGGAATTATACACACTTATTCAGCGTTAACTGATTTACGCACCAAAACTGGAGTACTGTTTAAAATCATATTCAGTATGCAATACCATTCAAGTGTTTAGTATTTTCTCTACATAATAGTGTGCAACAAGTGGTGTATTGTTTAGGTATTAAGTTAAGTGGAGTATTATCTATTGAGTCCAAATGTATTCACAGGTAATAAGTACAGGTTTTCGTGTACAAATATCTGCCACAAATGAAGTATTATTCAATACTTTTAATGTTTAATGCCCTAGTATGCATCTCAATTGGAATATTATTTAGTATATGAGTATGCACCCCAAGTGGAGTGTTCTATACTATTTAGTGCAGTAGTATGCATCGCGTTTGAAGGAGCCTACTGAGGTACACGGTATGCACTTAAGCAGAGTATTATTTAGCACCCCATGTGCAGTAGTATGCACCAGATCAGTGTGTTTTAGCACCCTATTAAGTGCAGTAGTGTGCACTTAAGCAGAGTATTATTTAGCACCCTACTAAGTGAAGTAGTATGCACCAGAGCAAGTAACCGAATCTGTGTTATTAAGCACCTTAGTATACACTGAAACAATGTATGTTTAAGCACACTATTAAGTGCAGTAGTATGCACCAAAACAGTGTGTTTTAGCACTCTATTAAGTGAAGTAGTATGAACTAAAGTGTATTATTTAGCACCCTTATAACTGCAGTTGTATGCACAAAAGCAAGTATTATTTATCACCCTATTAGATGCGGTAGTATGTGCTGATGTGATATTATTTAGCACCCTACTAAGTGAAATAGTATGCACCAAAGCTGGTATTATTTAGCACCCTATTAACTGCAGTAGTAGGCACCACAAATGGAATATTTAAGTCCCTATAAGCAGTATTGTAGATCACGAATAGTCATTTAGGCCATGAGACCATTTCCTTGCTGCTTTTAAACTCTAGTGCAGCTAACGCCTAGTGTAAATAGATTGCTTACTACTAACTAGTTCACTCATCATGTATTACAAACACTGTGTTTCCATCCCCCTCGATCACACACTCTCTTTGTCCAGACATGACTGTGATATTTTGGTGTAAAAGTGTATTCCTGGTTCATGTTCAGATTTAATAATTCATCTAAACCAAGGTGGATGAAAACACACACTGCTGCATGGTGTTTGGTGACTTTAGGCAAAAATGCTGTTAAGCTCATTAAACAAGCTTATCTTATATCCTAACAGCTTATTATTTGCATGTGCACTTGTAACACTGCTGCGCTGTATAATAACCCTGGAGCGCTTTGACATATAGCATTCTTTACTACTTTGAATCAAACTGTGATCCTTTTGGTGAAAGCTGGGCTGATTGTAGGTGTGATCACAGAAACTGGACACAATTGTGGGTCAAAGCCACCTCTCTGCATCTCACTGCTTGTGAAAGAGAGCTGGTCTCTGTCCACATCTTGATATAAACCTGATCAAACCTGACTACAAGAAGTGACAACACTTTTGCGAGTATGTTTCCAGTCCTGTCCTTTTTCCTACAAGCCCCTCAGTCAATGTTTTTCCTGTCCGTTTTAATTTGTGTAGTGTGAAACCAAACCGAAAACAAACTAAAACGATTAATTTGACTGCTTTTGACTCTGCAAACAGACTGACTGCGGAGAAAGCACTCTTTGTGGTACACTTACCCTCAGATAAACTCCTGTGAACATTTTCAAGGTATTTATTTATTTCAGCTGTAGTACGGTTCGGTAGATAGATGTTATGAGTTTCACATGGGTGTTAGGTTTTTGCTTCTTCACACAGGGTCACTGATTCATGTCGAGTTGGTCTATGATGAATTTTTATATAATATATTATTATATTATATTATATTATATTATATTATAATATATATACACATACACACACACACGTGTATTTATATTATAATATATATACACATACACAGAAATATATATATATATATATATATATATATATATATATATATATATATATATATATATATATATATACCTCTATCTATATATATATATATATATATATATATATATATATATATATATATATATATATATATATATATATATATATATATATATATATATATATATATATAAACCCCTATATTAGGTGAGGGATCAAACTGACCTCTTCATAATCCATACCACTGGAATATTAATGGAATATTCTAGCATTTGACTATGTGCCAAAAAGTAGTTTTGCTGGAGTGTTCAAATTTTCCATCTGCACATGATTTGATGACATTTAGTTATTATCTCCTGCAAAGGTTTCCTGGAAAACTGGACCGAATCCTGAAATAGCCTTCGTTGTCAGAAACACAGCATGAATCTGATCTGTTCAGCTGTGGTATATAACACCGATCTGCCATGAGCAGCTCGTTAAAGTCTTAAGAAGATCATCATGTCCTAAGACGATATTTAGCACCTTTGTGAAATATTCAGTAGGTCTTCAGTAGGTTCAGTAGAGCCTGTGGATCTCATAGGGGAGTGTAAACTTCACAAGCTTTTGGTTCAGGTGAGTTATTAAGAATTCTGGTTAAATAGTGATTCATTAAACTTCGATACAATGCTGAAAATATCAGCGTAAAGCACACTAACCAAATATAATCTCGAATCAAAATAAATGATTTTTAACCCTTTGTCATTGTCTCTCTTGTTTGTTTTTTTCCTCGCTGTGTTTTAATGCTGAATGCTGATGCCTTAAGTCTTGCCAACCTTCAACAACATTCCCTGTTGTGTTTTACTCAGGGAATGATTTACAACTAAGTCTGCCCACAGGAAATCTCTGCCTGGCCCAAAAAGCTGATCTGGCGATTCTAATCCTCTGACTCATGTTTTTTAAAAGCCTGGATGCCTCATAAAATAAATACAGACTTCAGGAAGGAGGGTGCAGTGTGGTAGGGTGGAGGGTGACTTCTTAGTTCTTGGGAATTAATTTTCACTTTTCTCATGGAAGTGAAGCTTTTTAACAGACACCACTATGGCTGTACGAGTATTAAAATGAAACTGGTCTTGCTAGACCTGTTTTGAATTCTAGAGAACGAATTATACAGTGTTGTTTAGTATCTCAGGTGTTAAGAATAATCAGCTGATTGACTTTTCTTCCATGCCACCTTCACTACTTCACGCGCGAAACCATATTATAGAGGGCTGATTATAACCTCTGGTGTATATTGTTCATGCTAAAACTATTACTTTACTTCAATTATTGGATTGTGTAAGGCAAATCTGGCTGAATCTCACTTTGTAAAAGAAAGGCTTTATAGCAAAATCCAAGACTGGAACTATGGTATAGTTATAAAACACAGGTCCAATTTCTTTCACTTTAATTAAAGAGATTTCCCTTTAGTTCAGCTTATGTAGCACTTTTCATAATAAGGCATGTTATGCTAACTGACATGTTAGATCTTTCAGTGACTGAAAACCGCCACAGTTTAACCCTGTTAAAGCTCACAAATTCAAAGATCTCAATCATTCAAAACCATAGATTTTAAGGTCCTAAATCTGTATCAGTAAATCACATTGACTGGACCTGTCTTCATAATTCTACCACAGTTCCAGTTTCACTGATCTAAGCACAAGACAAGAGCCAAATGTTAATAGTAAATTCTAAAGAAAAGTCTGTTGAGCTGTAGTAAATAGTTACTTATCTATTATACACCTCAACATTATTAGATTAAAGGAGGGAGGCCTCAAAAATGGCCTGATTAACCTCTAATGTGGCCTAGACATAAAGCTTTCAGACTATGTAACGAAACCCCTCCGGTCAATCAAAATGTCTGTCCATTTTGATTGACTATGACAGAATTTCCAGACCTGGATGATTACAAACCCTCCTAGACTCGCTAGCTAAATTTTCTCAAACCATACAGGTCTTATATTGCTATTTACTGTCATACACACAGTATAAAAGTAACTCTGGCTAAAGCACTTACCTTTTTGTCTTTACTCACATCCTGCTCCTTCAGCGTGTCTTCCTCTGCAACAGTTTCTCAAGCGTCTATGGCGAACACCAACCCCTTTTTGGACAATGATTTAGATGCCAGCATTTTTAGCAGTGTTGAAGAGAAAACTGCTAAAAAAGGACGTGCGCCATCACCTCCACAAGGGCCAGATTTTACCTTCAGAGGTGTTCCTAAACAGCTTTCCCATTTAAAAGAAGTCTCAAAACTTCAAGCACCTCAACCACCAGATATACTGACGATGACCAGAGAAGCGATTGTCAAAGAAAACTTGGATCAAGCAGGTCTTGATCAAGGAGAAAGGAAAGAGAGCAAAGGCTTGTCAGTCTCTCAAGATGAACCAGTGCCTGTAAAACACAAGAGACCAGCACCAAAACCAAGAAGTGGGATATCTGTGTCTGACGATAAGCCAACATCTGTTGGAGAAATCCTAACAGAAGGAACTGTTCACCTTGAAGAACCAGGAAGTGCCTCTAGTAGCAGAGATAATCAACTAAACCTGAAACTGTTGAGTGCACTAACCGATATTACAGGTGAAAATGTCGAAAGTGACCTTACTGATGAACTGTCAAGAAGAGAAGAACATCGGGAGGACATAATTGAGCCCAAGTCTGCAAAACCAAATTCTCCATCATGGGCCAATCAGGATTTGTTTGCAGAACCTCTCGTTTGCAGAACTGATGAATTGCCAAGCATGGAAAGACCCCAAAAGAAATCTAGAGCTCCTCTTCCTCCAAATAAACCCAGAAGAACTGGAGATTCTAGCACACCACACCAGCAGCCATCTCTTCCAAATAAGACCAACTCTGAACAAGCCCAAGAGACCACATCAGTTTATAGTATGGCGTCAGCAGCAAACAACATTCCTTCATTATTCACAGTTTCATCCTCAGCGTTCACTCCGTATAAATCACAGGTTGTGGAGTCGGTGGAGACGGGTTCTGGGTCTAGGATTTTGCCATGGGGTAAATTGGTACCCAATGATGCAGGTGAAGTAAGAGAACAAGTTGATTCCGCCTCAGTCTTCAGGTGAGATTCCTCCGAATAGTTATCTATATAGCCGTAAGTCAAAATTAGACCATTCCATAGAGTTTGTATCGTCACTCTTAGTAATATTGACGTACAGTAATCCTCAAACTAGGGAAGTGAAAATATACTGGTAAGATGGTATGAGTGATGAAAGCATCCGTTCAAATGGCATTAATATCCATACCCAGTTTTAGCAACTTGGTTTCAATGGTACAGTTTAATCAACATTCACACAATCAGAACCAGCTCCAAGACTGATTTTAGAAATAATTTTTTATTTTGTGACACTTCCTGTGGAGAAAACAGCAAACTGTGTTGCAGTTACTGGAGGACAAACTTTGTTCTAAGCACTCCAAACATCTGTACTGAGTTAACAACTGCAACAGATTTTTTTTTTTTTCTGTACATGGGACCTAGATGTCATCATTGTCCACCAGTCACTTCTTGTTGTCTCTGTACTTCTTCTTATGTACGTATTTCCTAGTCCTGATTTAACAGCCCAGATAAAACAAACAATAGATGATTCCCAAGTTACATAGCTTCATTCTAATTACATAATTTGGAACTTATTTGTCAGTCAGCGCATGATTTTTATTCAACACTGTTCAAATATTCCCTGTCTCTGTCATAATGCACTATTCCTGTTGAAGATCACAGTATATTGTATACGTTGGTGTGTCCTGTTGCTCATGTCGGCTGGTGTCACATGAATGAATGCTATTCACTGTAAGAATGTTAACGTCATGTTCTGTCCATCTACAGACAGCATGCTGTGAAACCCCTGAGCGCTGCAGAGAAACAGTCTGAAACTCACGAATCTAGATTAACTGACAACACACAGCCCAAAACAAAGGTACTGCTACTGATTATAAATGTACATGAATGAATGAATGAATGAATGAAAACTTTCTGCACTGTTGTCAGATCTCTTTGCTACCAAGTCAGTCCAAGTCAGAATGTGAATGGTGGGAAATCTGATTACAATAATGACTAGTGTAAATAAAAGGAAAACTAACCAATTGTATTAGCCTCTTAACACTTCTCTGACTGTGTAATATTCAGTCATGATTAGCACCTTACTGCTCTCTTGGCAAAATCCAGGTTTCCAGTAATAAATGGTGGCCAATCTTATCCACAAAGGACCGGTGAGGGTGCAGGTTTTCATTCAAGATCAGATCTGGTGTGGCTCCCGCTTGAAGGTTTCCTATTGGTTAAGCTAGTTTGAGGTGGAGGAACCTCACGAGATAATAAGTGTTTGTGTGTTTCAGGCTGCAGAAACAGTGATGAAAGGCCCGTATTCTCAGTTGACGCAGACTGAGCTGATCTCTCTAGCATTGCGGCAACAGGAACAGATTTCACAGCGTGATGCCAGGATCCAGGAGCTGGAACAATACATCGATAACCTGCTGGTGCGTGTGATGGAGGAGAAACCAAGCATTCTGATGTCCTTGAACACAAAGAACAAATCTATGTGAGCACTCAAACAACGGGAGGTCCTGAAGAAAGCGCATAGAGAGTGAATAAATACTTGTATACTGACTTTCTGACAGATCTCTGACAATGCTAAACTAGAATTTGCTAGTATCACATTCACTGCAGTGCAAAGTCTGTGGTGTTAAAGTCTTTATTACTGAGAAACACATCAACAGGGGATTTATTCCTCCTCACATCCATAAACCTCTGCTCTTTCTACATATCATGGGGCAGAATCAAATGAGTAACATTGTCTTTCTACTGTTTCCTGTTTTGTTATGCTCAGGCTTTGTTCACTGTTGGACTGAATAAGAGCTCTTTGTACCTACTGTGTGTAATAGTTCCCTTTTTCGTGAAACAGAAGGGGAAAAGTCACACCTAAAACACACATTATATTGCCTTATTCAAGATATTGTGTAATATGCCTGCAATATGAGTGCAATACTGTATCCCTAAAGCACTTTAATCAGACACATTTTCTTCTTTTTTTTGAAATCTGTAAATATAAATGATTATTTGTACCATATAAATTTTCATTTGAATTGATGTTAATTTTCATTCTGAAATAAAGAATCACTTTGCAATACGCTTATTTATATATTGGTACATTTGTGGCAGCAGATATTATTACAGCACAGGCTTGCAATCGAGTGTTTTTTAGACTCTAAATGGAAAAAAAAAAAAAAAAAAAGCTGTTAATTAGCTGATATCCTGATAATGAAATAAGATGCGTTAGAAACTAGGAAAAGCTTAGTACATTAAACTTTGCACACAGATCTCCAGGTACTCCTGGACTACAGATGTGAACCTGCATGACGTTACTGAACATCTTTACAACGCTTCGGTTCAGATGAGGACCCTTTGGTAGCTTTGTATTTGCCTGATTTAAAACCGCATCACCTCATTGACTAATATTGCAATTTTCGTCTGCTGATGAAACAGCAACAAAACAAACAAAAAAATGTTAAATTATGTGCGTGTCTAATATATACAACTAATGTATTTCAATTTATATTATGCTAATAACAGCGTTAAATCATTTTATAATGTATGTCTTTGATAGGTTGCCTGATCTGTGTTGCTTTTTACACGGTATGTTTATTCTGCTTATGTTTGTAATTTGTTTTCGTTATCTTTATCAATTATAAATAGTAATATTCAGTGTATCAGGGAGTATTTTAATAAGGCAGACACAAAGATACCAAAAACAGGTCCTTTCGGATGACACAAGAGCATTCACCCTTAAGAGAAAAGAGTATAATTTTTTATAAATATTTCAAGATTTCTCACCTACAAATCCTCTACTTCTCCTACCATTAAAGACGATATTTTTTTTAAATAGCTCCTTATAGCTGTTATTAACGCTTTGAAAGTCTTAAATTTGAGTCAGTGGGGAATTGATTTGCTCTCGCATGCTGATCAAAACTCCAATATATGTTAAAAAAAAAGGCATTTATATTATTTATATGGAAATATTAATATATGTATTTTAAAATATACTAAAACCGGCTACAGCTTTATTAACTCTCGTTCTCTGTCGCCCTCTAGTGGTTCTATTATGTATTACAGTAGTACATTTGAGAACCGGAAGTTGGCTCTTGCGGTGGCGGAACACCGGTAGCTACATCCTCGTATGTAAACAAACGTGTCTGCGGCGTTGCTTTTCCTGTAGCCTTAAGAATCTGGTAAGTAGATTTCAGCTCAAAGTGGTCGGAGTTTGCAGTGGGTTAAGTTAGTGCTTTTTCAGTCTGTGCTAGGATAATGACTTTTTTGTAATACACTTAGCTAATGGCTAATGTTTCAGACAACATGTAAGCGGTATGAAGGCTGTGCATGACATCTCTCAGGGACTGCACGGTGTATCGTGTGTGTGGAATAATTAATGCATTAAAACTTAAAATATTACCACTCCCAAACTCTATATTAACTCCAAAATCATTACTGTAGTTGGCATTTATAAAGTGATATTGTAAACTACGTTATGAGTCGAATAAAAGAAACGGTATCAATAAAAGTATTCCTACAATATAAACTTTATTCCTTATAATATATTTACTCTGTTGATTCTGTTCATTATTAGCTTCTTACTCTGATTTTAATACTGTGTTTTATTTGGAGTCGTGTGTGTGTAGGTGCAGTGTGTAGCGATGCCTCCTCCGTGTTCACAGTGTGGCTCTAGCAGTGTGGTGGAGGATGAGCTGTACAGTCAGACGCAGTGGGTGTGTCAGGACTGCGGCTCCGTCATCTCCGAGGGGACTTTCACCTCCACACTGACAGAGGAACAACACTCTATTGGTTAGACCATAATGTCTACCATGTGTCTGTCTGCCTATAGTGTCTGTGTGTCTGTCTGTCTGTCTGTCTGTCTGTCTATTGTGTGTGTGTCTGTCTGTCTGTCTGCCTATAGTGTGTGTGTCTGTCTGTCTGCCTATAGTGTGTGTGTCTGTCTGTCTGTCTGCCTATAGTGTGTGTGTCTGTCTGTCTGTCTGCCTATAGTGTGTGTGTGTGTGTCTGTCTGTTTGCCTATAGTGTGTGTGTGTGTCTGTCTGTCTGCCTATAGTGTGTGTCTGTCTGTCTGTCTGTCTGCCTATAGTGTGTGTGTGTGTGTCTGTCTGTCTGCCTATAGTGTGTGTGTGTGTTGTCTGTCTGTCTGTCTGTCTGTCTGCCTGCCTATAGTGTGTGTGTCTGTCTGTCTGTCTGCCTATAGTGTGTGTGTCTGTCTGTCTGCCTATAGTGTGTCTTCTGTCTGCCTATAGTGTGTCTGTCTGTCTGCCTATAGTGTGTGTGTGTCTGTCTGTCTGTCTGTCTGCCTATAGTGTGTGTGTCTGTCTGTCTGTCTGCCTATAGTGTGTGTGTCTGTCTGTCTGCCTATAGTGTGTGTGTCTGTCTGTCTGCCTATAGTGTGTGTGTCTGTCTGCCTATAGTGTGTGCTGTCTGTCTGCCTATAGTGTGTGTGTCTGTCTGTCTGTCTGCCTATAGTGTGTGTGTGTGTGTGTGTCTGTCTGCCTACAGTGTGTGTGTCTGTCTGTCTGCCTATAGTGTGTGTGTCTGTCTGTCTGCCTATAGTGTGTGTGTCTGTCTGTCTGCCTATAGTGTGTGTCTGTCTGTCTGCCTATAGTGTGTGTGTCTGTCTGTCTGCCTATAGTGTGTGTGTGTCTGTCTGTCTGTCTGCCTGCCTATAGTGTGTGTGTTGTCTGTCTGTCTGCCTATAGTGTGTGTGTCTGTCTGTCTGTCTGCCTATAGTGTGTGTGTGTCTGTCTGTCTGCCTATAGTGTGTGTGTCTGTCTGTCTGCCTATAGTGTGTCTGTCTGTCTGCCTATAGTGTGTGTGTCTGTCTGTCTGCCTATAGTGTGTGTGTCTGTCTGTCTGCCTATAGTGTGTGTGTCTGTCTGTCTGTCTGTCTGTCTGCCTATAGTGTGTGTGTCTGTCTGTCTGTCTGCCTATAGTGTGTGTGTCTGTCTGTCTGCCTATAGTGTGTGTGTCTGTTGTCTGCCTATAGTGTGTGTGTTGTCTGTCTGTCTGCCTATAGTGTGTGTGTCTGTCTGTCTGCCTATAGTGTGTGTGTCTGTCTGTCTGCCTGATAGTGTGTGTGTCTGTCTGTCTGTCTGTCTGCCTATAGTGTGTGTGTGTGTCTGTCTGCCTATAGTGTGTGTGTCTGTCTGTCTGCCTAAGTGTGTGTGTCTGTCTGTCTGCCTATAGTGTGTGTGTCTGTCTGCCTATAGTGTGTGTGTGTCTGTCTGTCTGTCTGTCTGTCTATGTGTGTGTGTGTCTGTCTGTCTGTCTGCTGCCTATAGTGTGTGTGTCTGTCTGTCTGTCTGCCTATAGTGTGTGTGTCTGTCTGTCTGTCTGCCTATAGTGTGTCTGTCTGTCTGCCTATAGTGTGTGCTGTCTGTCTGTCTGCCTATAGTGTGTGTGTCTGTCTGTCTGCCTATAGTGTGTGTGTCTGTCTGTCTGCCTATAGTGTGTGTGTCTGTCTGTCTGCCTATAGTGTGTGTGTGTGTGTCTGTCTGTCTGCCTATAGTGTGTGTGTCTGTCTGTCTGTCTGCCTATAGTGTGTGTCTGTCTGTCTGCCTATAGTGTGTCTGTCTGTCTGCCTATAGTGTGTGTGTCTGTCTGTCTGCCTATAGTGTGTGTGTGTGTCTGTCTGTCTGCCTATAGTGTGTGTGTGTCTGTCTGTCTGCCTATAGTGTGTCTGTCTGTCTGCCTATAGTGTGTGTGTCTGTCTGTCTGCCTATAGTGTGTCTGTCTGTCTGCCTATAGTGTGTGTGTCTGTCTGTCTGCCTATAGTGTGTGTGTGTGTGTCTGTCTGCCTATAGGGGGTGTGTGTCTGTCTGTCTGCCTATAGTGTGTGTGTGTCTGTCTGTCTGCCTATAGTGTGTGTGTGTCTGTCTGTCTGCCTATAGTGTGTGTGTTGTCTGTCTGTCTGCCTATAGTGTGTGTGTGTCTGTCTGTCTGCCTATAGTGTGTGTGTCTGTCTGTCTGTCTGTCTGCCTATAGTGTGTGTGTCTGTCTGTCTGCCTATAGTGTGTGTGTCTGTCTGTCTGCCTATAGTGTGTGTGTGTGTCTGTCTGCCTACAGTGTGTGTGTCTGTCTGTCTGCCTATAGTGTGTGTGTCTGTCTGTCTGCCTATAGTGTGTGTGTCTGTCTGTCTGCCTATAGTGTGTGTGTCTGTCTGTCTGCCTATAGTGTGTGTGTCTGTCTGTCTGCCTATAGTGTGTGTGTGTCTGTCTGCCTATAGTGTGTGTGTGTGTCTGTCTGTCTGTCTGCCTATAGTGTGTGTGTCTGTCTGTCTGCCTATAGTGTGTGTGTC
Source organism: Hemibagrus guttatus (assembly GCA_033459395.1). Classification (NCBI taxonomy): domain Eukaryota; kingdom Metazoa; phylum Chordata; class Actinopteri; order Siluriformes; family Bagridae; genus Hemibagrus; species Hemibagrus guttatus. Next base: position 18,294,710 of record JAUCMX010000015.1, on the reverse strand, counting down.
TGTCTGTCTGCCTATAGTGTGTGTGTCTGTCTGTCTGTCTGCCTATAGTGTGTGTGTGTCTGTCTGTCTGTCTGCCTATAGTGTGTGTGTCTGTCTGTCTGTCTGCCTATAGTGTGTGTGTTGTCTGTCTGTCTGCCTATAGTGTGTGTGTTGTCTGTCTGTCTGCCTATAGTGTGTGTGTGTCTGTCTGTCTGCCTATAGTGTGTGTGTTGTCTGTCTGTCTGCCTATAGTGTGTGTGTGTCTGTCTGTCTGCCTATAGTGTGTGTGTCTGTCTGTCTGCCTATAGTGTGTGTGTCTGTTGTCTGCCTATAGTGTGTGTGTGTCTGTCTGTCTGTCTGCCTATAGTGTGTGTCTGTCTGTCTGCCTATAGTGTGTGTGTCTGTCTGCCTATACGTGTCTGCCTATAGTGTGTGTGTCTGTCTGTCTGCCTATAGTGTGTGTGTCTGTCTGTCTGCCTATAGTGTGTGTGTGTCTGTCTGTCTGCCTATAGTGTGTGTGTCTGTCTGTCTGCCTATAGTGTGTGTGTCTGTCTGTCTGCCTATAGTGTGTGTGTCTGTCTGTCTGCCTATAGTGTGTGTGTCTGTCTGTCTGCCTATAGTGTGTGTGTGCTGTCTGTCTGCCTATAGTGTGTGTGTCTGTCTGTCTGCCTATAGTGTGTGTGTCTGTCTGCCTATAGTGTGTGTGTGTCTGTCTGTCTGCCTATAGTGTGTCTGTCTGTCTGCCTATAGTGTGTCTGTCTGTCTGTCTGCCTATAGTGTGTTGTCTTTCTGTCTGCCTATAGTGTGTGTGTCTATCTGTCTGCCTATAGTGTGTGTGTGTCTGCCTGCCTATAGTGTGTGTGTCTGTCTGTCTGCCTATAGTGTGTGTGCTGTCTGTCTGCCTATAGTGTGTGTGTCTGTCTGTCTGTCTGCCTATAGTGTGTGTGTCTGTCTGTCTGTCTGCCTATAGTGTGTGTCTGTCTGTCTGTCTGCCTATAGTGTGTGTGTCTGTCTGTCTGTCTGCCTATAGTGTGTGTGTCTGTCTGTCTGTCTGCCTATAGTGTGTGTTGTCTGTCTGTCTGCCTATAGTGTGTGTGTGTCTGTCTGTCTGTCTGCCTATAGTGTGTGTGTTGTCTGTCTGTCTGCCTATAGTGTATGTGTGTGTGTGTCTGTCCTGCCTATAGTGTGTGTTGTGTGTGCTGTCCTGCCTATAGTGTGTGTGTGTCTGTCTGTCTGCCTATAGTGTGTGTGTCTGTCTGCCTATAGGGTGGTGTCTGTCTGTCTGCCTATAGTGTGTGTGTCTGTCTGTCTGCCTATAGTGTGTGTGTGTCTGTCTGTCTGCCTATAGTGTGTGTGTGTCTGTCTGTCTGCCTATAGTGTGTGTGTGTCTGTCTGTCTGCCTATAGTGTGTGTGTGTCTGTCTGTCTGCCTATAGTGTGTGTCTGTCTGTCTGTCTGCCTATAGTGTGTGTCTGTCTGTCTGTCTGCCTATAGTGTGTGTTGTCTGTCTGTCTGCCTATAGTGTGTGTGTGTGTCTGTCTGTCTGCCTATAGTGTGTGTGTCTGTCTGTCTGCCTATAGTGTGTGTGTGTCTGTCTGTCTGCCTATAGTGTGTGTGTGTGTGTGTGTCTGTCTGTCTGCCTATAGTGTGTGTGTCTGTCTGTCTGCCTATAGTGTGTGTGTCTGTCTGTCTGCCTATAGTGTGTGTGTCTGTCTGTCTGCCTATAGTGTGTGTGTCTGTCTGTCTGCCTATAGTTGTGTGTGTGTCTGTCTGTCTGCCTATAGTGTGTGTGTCTGTCTGTCTGTCTGCCTATAGTGTGTGTGTCTGTCTGTCTGCCTATAGTGTGTGTCTGTCTGTCTGCCTATAGTGTGTGTGTCTGTCTGTCTGCCTATAGTGTGTGTGTTGTCTGTCTGCCTATAGTGTGTGTGTCTGTCTGTCTGCCTATAGTGTGTGTGTGTGTGTCTGTCTGCCTATAGTGTGTGTGTGTCTGTCTGTCTGCCTATAGTGTGTGTGTCTGTCTGTCTGCCTATAGTGTGTGTGTCTGTCTGTCTGCCTATAGTGTGTGTGTCTGTCTGTCTGCCTATAGTGTGTGTCTGTCTGTCTGTCTGCCTATAGTGTTGTGTGTGTGTGTCTGTCTGTCTGCCTATAGTGTGTGTGTGTCTGTGTGTGTGTCTGCCTGTGTGTGTGTGTGTCTGTCTGTCTGCCTATAGTGTGTGTGTCTGTCTGTCTGCCTATAGTGTGTGTTGTCTGTCTGTCTGCCTATAGTGTGTGTGTGTCTGTCTGCCTATAGTGTGTGTGTGTCTGTCTGTCTGCCTATAGTGTGTGTGTCTGTCTGTCTGCCTATAGTGTGTGTGTGTCTGTCTGTCTGCCTATAGTGTGTGTGTGTCTGTCTGTCTGCCTATAGTGTGTGTGTGTGTCTGTCTGTCTGCCTATAGTGTGTGTGTGTGTGTGTGTGTGTGTCTGTCTGTCTGCCTATAGTGTGTGTGTGTTGTGTGCTGTCTGTCTGCCTATAGTGTGTGTGTCTGTCTGTCTGCCTATAGTGTGTGTGTCTGTCTGCCTATAGTGTGTGTGTGTGTGTGTGCTGTCTGCCTATAGTGTGTGTGTCTGTCTGTCTGTCTGCCTATAGTGTGTGTGTGTCTGTCTGTCTGCCTATAGTGTGTGTGTCTGTCTGTCTGCCTATAGTGTGTGTGTCTGTCTGTCTGCCTATAGTGTGTGTTGTCTGTCTGCCTATAGTGTGTGTGTGTGTGTGTGTGTGTTGTGTCTGTCTGTCTGCCTATAGTGTGTGTGTCTGTCTGTCTGTCTGCCTATAGTGTGTGTGTCTGTCTGTCTGCCTATAGTGTGTGTGTGTGTCTGTCTGCCTATAGTGTGTGTGTCTGTCTGTCTGCCTATAGTGTGTGTGTCTGTCTGTCTGCCTATAGTGTGTGTGTCTGTCTGTCTGCCTATAGTGTGTGTGTCTGTCTGTCTGCCTATAGTGTGTGTGTCTGTCTGTCTGCCTATAGTGTGTTGTCTGTCTGCCTATAGTGTGTGTGTCTGTCTGTCTGCCTATAGTGTGTGTGTGTGTGTCTGTCTGCCTATAGTGTGTGTGTCTGTCTGTCTGCCTATAGTGTGTGTGTCTGTCTGTCTGCCTATAGTGTGTGTGTGTCTGTCTGTCTGCCTATAGTGTGTGTGTGTGTGTCTGTCTGCCTATAGTGTGTGTGTGTCTGTCTGTCTGCCTATAGTGTGTGTGTCTGTCTGTCTGCCTATAGTGTGTGTCTGTCTGCCTATAGTGTGTGTGTCTGTCTGTCTGTCTGCCTATAGTGTGTGTGTCTGTCTGTCTGCCTATAGTGTGTGTGTGTGTCTGTCTGCCTATAGTGTGTGTGTCTGTCTGTCTGCCTATAGTGTGTGTGTCTGTCTGTCTGCCTATAGTGTGTGTGTTGTCTGTCTGCCTATAGTGTGTGTGTTGTCTGTCTGTCTGCCTATAGTGTGTGTGTTGTCTGTCTGTCTGCCTATAGTGTGTGTGTGTGCTGTCTGTCTGCCTATAGTGTGTGTGTGTCTGTCTGTCTGCCTATAGTGTGTGTGTCTGTCTGTCTGCCTATAGTGTGTGTGTGTGTCTGTCTGTCTGCCTAAGTGTGTGTGTCTGTTGTCTGCCTGCCTATAGTGTGTGTGTCTGTCTGCCTATAGTGTGTGTGTGTCTGTCTGTCTGTCTGCCTATAGTGTGTGTGTCTGTCTGTCTGCCTATAGTGTGTGTGTCTGTCTGTCTGCCTATAGTGTGTGTGTCTGTCTGTCTGCCTATAGTGTGTGTGTGTTGTCTGTCTGCCTATAGTGTGTGTTGTCTGTCTGTCTGCCTATAGTGTGTGTGTCTGTCTGTCTGTCTGCCTATAGTGTGTGTGTGTCTGTCTGTCTGCCTATAGTGTGTGTGTCTGTCTGCCTATAGTGTGTGTGTGTCTGTCTGCCTATAGTGTGTGTGTCTGTCTGCCTATAGTGTGTGTGTCTGTCTGTCTGCCTATAGTGTGTGTGTCTGTCTGTCTGCCTATAGTGTGTGTGTCTGTCTGTCTGCCTATAGTGTGTGTGTCTGTCTGTCTGCCTATAGTGTGTGTGTCTGTCTGTCTGCCTATAGTGTGTGTGTTGTCTGCCTGCCTATAGTGTGTGTGTCTGTCTGCCTGCCTATAGTGTGTGTGTCTGTCTGTCTGCCTATAGTGTGTGTGTGTTGTGTGTCTGTCTGCCTATAGTGTGTGTGTGTCTGTCTGTCTGTCTGCCTATAGTGTGTGTGTCTGTCTGTCTGCCTATAGTGTGTGTGTCTGTCTGCCTATAGTGTGTGTGTGTCTGTCTGTCTGCTCTATAGTGTGTGTGTGTCTGTCTGTCTGCCTATAGTGTGTGTGTGTGTGTGTGTCTGTCTGTCTGCCTATAGTGTGTGTGTCTGTCTGTCTGCCTATAGTGTGTGTGTGTGTGTGTGTGTGTGTGTGTCTGTCTGTCTGCCTATAGGGGTGTGTGTGTGTGTGTGTCTGTCTGTCTGCCTATAGTGTGTGTGTGTGTGTGTGTGTGTGTGTGTGTGTGTTTTCTGTCTGTCTGCCTATAGTGTGTGTGTGTTGTCTGTCTGTCTGCCTATATGTGTGTGTGTGTCTGTCTGCCTATAGTGTGTGTTTTCTGTCTGCCTATAGTGTGTCTGTCTGTCTGCCTATAGTGTGTCTGTCTGTCTGTCTGCCTATAGTGTGTCTGTCTGTCTGTCTGCCTATAGTGTGTCTGTTTCTGTCTGCCTATAGTGTGTGTGTCTGTCTGCCTCCTATGTGTGTGTGTGTCTGTCTGTCTGCCTATAGTGTGTGTGTGTCTGTCTGTCTGTCTGCCTATAGTGTGTGTCTGTCTGTCTGTCTGCCTATAGGTGTGTCTGTCTGTCTGTCTGTCTGTCTGCCTATAGTGTGTGTGTCTGTCTGTCTGTCTGCCTATAGTGTGTGTCTGTCTGTCTGTCTGCCTATAGTGTGTGTGTCTGTCTGTCTGTCTGTCTGCCTATAGTGTGTGTGTGTGTCTGTCTGTCTGTCTGCCTATAGTGTGTGTGTGTGTGTGTGTGTGTGTCTGTCTGTCTGCCTATAGTGTGTGTGTCTGTCTGTCTGCCTATAGTGTGTGTGTCTGTCTGCCTATAGTGTGTGTGTGTGTGTGTCTGTCTGTCTGCCTATAGTGTGTGTGTGTGTGTGTGTGTCTGTCTGTCTGTCTGCCTATAGTGTGTGTGTGTGTCTGTCTGTCTGCCTATAGTGTGTGTGTGTGTCTGTCTGCCTATAGTGTGTGTGTCTGTCTGCCTATAGTGTGTCTGTCTGTCTGCCTATAGTGTGTCTGTCTGTCTGTCTGCCTATAGTGTGTCTGTCTGTCTGTCTGCCTATAGTGTGTCTGTCTTTCTGTCTGCCTATAGTGTGTGTGTCTGTCTGCCTGCCTATAGTGTGTGTGTGTCTGTCTGTCTGCCTATAGTGTGTGTGTGTCTGTCTGTCTGTCTGCCTATAGTGTGTGTCTGTCTGTCTGTCTGCCTATAGTGTGTGTCTGTCTGTCTGTCTGTCTGCCTATAGTGTGTGTGTCTGTCTGTCTGTCTGCCTATAGTGTGTGTCTGTCTGTCTGTCTGCCTATAGTGTGTGTGTCTGTCTGTCTGTCTGTCTGCCTATAGTGTGTGTGTGTGTCTGTCTGTCTGTCTGCCTATAGTGTGTGTGTGTGTGTGTGTGTGTCTGTCTGTCTGCCTATAGTGTGTGTGTCTGTCTGTCTGCCTATAGTGTGTCTGTCTGTCTGCCTATAGTGTGTGTGTGTCTGTCTGTCTGCCTATAGTGTGTCTGTCTGTCTGTCTGCCTATAGTGTGTCTGTCTTTCTGTCTGCCTATAGTGTGTGTGTCTATCTGTCTGCCTATAGTGTGTGTGTCTATCTGTCTGCCTATAGTGTGTGTGTTGTCTGCCTGCCTATAGTGTGTGTGTCTGTCTGCCTGCCTATAGTGTGTGTGTCTGTCTGTCTGCCTATAGTGTGTGTGTGTCTGTCTGTCTGTCTGCCTATAGTGTGTGTCTGTCTGTCTGTCTGCCTATAGTGTGTGTCTGTCTGTCTGTCTGTCTGCCTATAGTGTGTGTGTCTGTCTGTCTGTCTGCCTATAGTGTGTGTGTCTGTCTGTCTGTCTGCCTATAGTGTGTGTCTGTCTGTCTGTCTGCCTATAGTGTGTGTCTGTCTGTCTGTCTGCCTATAGTGTGTGTGTGTCTGTCTGTCTGTCTGCCTATAGTGTGTGTGTCTATCTGTCTGCCTATAGTGTGTGTGTGTCTGCCTGCCTATAGTGTGTGTGTCTGTCTGCCTGCCTATAGTGTGTGTGTCTGTCTGTCTGCCTATAGTGTGTGTGTGTCTGTCTGTCTGTCTGCCTATAGTGTGTGTCTGTCTGTCTGTCTGCCTATAGTGTGTGTCTGTCTGTCTGTCTGTCTGCCTATAGTGTGTGTCTGTCTCTGTCTGCCTATAGTGTGTGTGTCTGTCTGTCTGTCTGCCTATAGTGTGTGTGTGTGTTGTGTGTGTGTGTGTGTCTGTCTGTCTGCCTATAGTGTGTGTGTGTGTGTGTGTGTGTGTGTGTGTGTGTGTGTGTGTGTGTCTGTCTGTCTGCCTATAGTGTGTGTGTCTGTCTGTCTGCCTATAGTGTGTGTGTGTGTGTCTGTCTGCCTATAGTGTGTGTGTGTGTGTGTCTGTCTGCCTATAGTGTGTGTGTGTGTGTCTGTCTGTCTGCCTATAGTGTGTGTGTGTGTGTGTGTGTCTGTCTGTCTGCCTATAGTGTGTGTGTCTGTCTGCCTATAGTGTGTGTGTCTGTCTGTCTGCCTATAGTGTGTGTGTCTGTCTGTCTGCCTATAGTATGTGTGTGTGTCTGTCTGCCTATAGTGTGTGTGTGTATGTCTGTCTGCCTATAGTGTGTGTGTCTGTCTGTCTGCCTGCGTGTGTGTCTGCCTGCCTACTGTGTGTGTGTGTGTGTATGTGTGTCTGCCTGCCTATAGTGTGTGTGTCTGTCTGTCTGCCTATAGTGTGTGTGTGTGTGTGTGTGTGTGTGTGTCTGTCTGCCTGCCTGCCTATAGTGTGTGTGTCTGTCTGTCTGCCTATAGTGTGTGTTTGTGTGTGTGTGTGTGTGTGTGTGTGTCTGTCTGCCTGCCTGCCTATAGTGTGTGTGTCTGTCTGTCTGCCTATAGTGTGTGTTTGTGTGTGTGTGTGTATGTCTGTCTGCCTATAGTGTGTGTGGGTATGTGTGTGTCTGTCTGCCTATAGTGTGTGTGTGTGTGTGTGTGTGTGTGTGCCTGTCGGCCTATAGTGTGTGTCTGTCTGCTTACTGTGCATCTGTCTGTCTCCCGTGTGTCTGTCTGCCTACTGTGTTTCTGTCTGTCTTCCGTTTATCTGTCTGTCTGCCTATAGTGTGTCTGTCTATCTACCATGTGTCTGCCTGCGTTCAGTCTCTCTGCCTGCGTTCAGTCTCTCTGCCTGCGTTCAGTCTCTCTGCCTGCGTTCAGTCTGTCTGCCTGCGTTCAGTCTGTCTGTCTGCTTACTTACTGTGTATCTGTCTGTCTACAGTGTGTCTGTCTGTTTTCCATGTATCTGTCTGTCTCCTTTGTATCTGTCTTTCCCATGTGTATGTCGTGTGTATCTGTCTGTCTCCCATGTGTAGGTTTGCATATAATGTATCTGTCTGTCTCCTATGTGTCTGTCTGTCTCTTGTGTGTCTGTCTGTCTACCTTGTGTCTGTCTGCCTGCAATGTATCTCTCTAACTACAGTGTATCTGTCTGTCTGCCATGTGTCTGTCTGTCTACAGTGTATCTGTCAGTCTAGGAATAATAAGGATAAATAAACAGATTTTTAAATAAATAGGTAGTGACTGTATGTTTGTGTCTTTCCATGTCTGTCATCGCTTTGCTTCTCACGAACGTCTGCCAGAAAAAATCCATATAAATAGTTGTAACTGTACAAGATGAGTTGCGTTCCAGCGTTGTTAATCATGTGTCTCTTCGTCCCTCTACAGCCGTGCCTTATTACGTCTCTACAGAGGTCACCAAGAAGCCATGTCCCAACCTGATCAAAGGTAACTGCTTCCCTCCAGACTGACTGCAGTTAATATCAGTGTACACCCTCAGTACTTATTCCATTATGCTTTATGACCATCAGAATTTAACCCTGATACACTGATAGATCTCTGTATGTCATTAAACTTCATAGCTATTGGTTGATTTATAAGATATTATACAATTACATAAACATAATCATATGACATCTACAGTAGTTTATCTGAGATTAGCTAACTAGTGAACTTGACTAGTGCTGCAGTTTCAGATAGACACTGGTAGTTTAGCTAGCTGCTGTCAATCCTGCTTTTCTGCTCCACTTAACTCCCTCTTATTGTACTGATGAATATAATAATTGTGTGTGTGTGTGTGTGTATGCAGGTCTGGGTCGCGTACGCTCGCTGTGCCGTATCCTCAGGTTATCTAAACAGATGGAGTCTGAGGTGGCAAGCTTGTACGAGCGTGCCTATAATCACCCCCACTTTCTGAACAGACATATGATGAAGAAGGAGATGTTAGGGGGCTCCTGTGTGCTATCTGTCTGCAGGCAGAACAACTGGCCTGTTGCCATGGGAACCATCAGTATGCTGTTGGACGCTGACCCAGCTTCTGTAGGTGAGAGGTTGATCGGATGATCGGGGTTCAAGCCCCAGCTCCACCACGCTGCCTCTATTGGGCTCCTGAGCAAGGCTCTTAACCCTTTCTGCTCTAGGGGTGCTGTATCATGGCTGACCCTGCACTCTGACCACAACCTTCAAAGTTGGGATATGCGGAAAAAAAAATTTCACTGTGCTGTAATGCATATGTGACAATAAAAATAAAAAAGCTGCTTCTTCTTCTTCTTTTTCTATAGGTGCTGTCTATCAGGACATGAATGAAGCCCTGAACATCCAAAATACAGCCAGATGCAGCTTCACTGAGCTGCTGGAGAGCCACTGCCACGAGTGAGTGAGCATCGTCATCATCGTTACTCTTATATACGTTATATACTTTTGCATTGTTTATGATATATAAATAAAACAAAGAGTCTTTTCTTTTCATTTAAAAATATTTCAAAATATTCTGAGAATCAGAGTGTATCTTTACACCCATAATATATATTTTATAACCATATACCTGTTTTCTGAAAGGATTTCTGTGCTAAAGTAAAGAAAGAAATGTGTGTGATTATAATAAGTCTAACCAGAAGTATGCGGTTCTCCTGAGTGTGAGTTTAAACAAAGCAGCTGATTAATGGTCCCTCAATATATTTCAATTGGAAGTCAATAGTTTAAAAAGTACATAGTTCACAGAAGCAACCCTAAGCAGTACTGCACACATCACACACACATCGTGAGTAAAAAAACTTTCTAATTCATAAAAGTATATAGTGATGCATTTACTACACAACTACTGTCACAGGTAATAATGCTGATGAAGGTGGTAATAATAATAATGATGATGATGATGATGCAACAGCTTTGTATAAACAACATTTTAGAATTTTTTATTGTAAAGAAAATACCAACTAATGGTTACAGTTGAATAAACTAGATTAAAATAATAGGCACAGAGTCGGCAAAAATGATGACAATGTAAACCACAATGTTTTTTTTTTGTTTCAGTAATACACATGGATGTAAGTAAAGTGTGTGTGTGTGTGTGTGTGTGTGTGTGTTAGGTATAAGCTGAGCCCCAGTGATGTTCCTGATGTCTTTGCGGAGTCTGTAGAGCGTTTGGTGAAGCGGAGCACTGCGCTGTTGGAGCTGGCCACCGATGTGTGGTTAGTGACCGGACGCAAACCGATGCCTCTCCTCACTGCGTGTGTGTATGTAGCCTGGCAGTCTTTCAAACCCATGGTGAGTTCTCACACACACACACACACACACACAAGCTTCTGAAATACCATTTGCTCTTAAAAAAAGAACACACACACTTTCATATTTGCCCAGGAGACAGTTATACTTACGGCACTTTCCAAACAGAACAGTTATGATATCATTGTCTTGCTGCTTTAATAATGTTGCCTACTTCCATTTAAATTAATCCCAGGTAATCTTAAAAGTAACTGTAGCATATATCGAATGACTGATAACCAGCTTTCCAGACACAATTAACCACAACAGACCTCATTTATCAAGCTGGATATGAACAAAGACATCCATAAATCATTCACAGGAGCATTTCCATAAGGAAGTCAGAAAAATCAATTTTGTGTAATTCTACGCATAGTGAGGCTCACTCATGCATGTTATTTGATGGGCCTCAAAGTTATATTTGAGTTTCATATACAGATTACATGCTCTCTTTGGGAGTGACAGGATTGTCAGGTTGGACAGGATTAGGAACGAGTACATCAGAGGGACAGCTCATGTTGGACGTTTGGGGGACAAAGTTAGGGAGGCCAGATTAAGATGGTTTGGACATGTTCAGAGGAGGGAGAGTGAGTATATTGGTAGGAGAATGTTGGACATGGAGCTGCCAGGCAGGAGGCAAAGAAGAAGGCCAAAGAGGAGGTATATGGATGGAATTAATGAGGATATGAAGCTAGTGGGTGCAAGTGTTGAAGATGCAGAAGATAGGGATAGGTGGAGAGAGATGATTCGCTGTGGCGACCCCTGAAGGGAAAAGCCGAAAGAAGATGATACAGGTTACATGCAGATTATCTATCCAAGTTTGAGTAGGGTTTTTTTTTATTTGTATTACTGAATTAATGCTTTGAAAGAACATTAAAGCAAACACAACTGGCTATTCAGTTAAGATTCTCTCTTACAGTGTGTGTGTGTGTGTGTGTTTTGTGAAACAGGCCCGTATGAAGTACACACTGAATAAGTTCTGTGAAATAGCCAAGTTGCCCAATTTGAAGCAGTCGAGAGTGACTCGGCGGGTGACAGTGGCGCTGCGTGTTAGTGAGCTGAGGGAGGAGCTGTGTAAACTGGGCCGTGCCCTGCCCTGGCTCAGAGGAGACACCGTCAAGCCCGGCTCCGTCTGCACGCTGGTTGACGATATCCTTTCATACCGAAGAACATTGATGCTGCAGGCCATGAGGAGCTCTGAACTCAAAGAGGATGCTGAGGAACAGAGTGCAGCCTCCTCTGAAGAAGTGCACTGGGGTAAAAGACACCTTTTCCTGCCCCCTTCGGTAAGGAACACAAAGCGTCCGAGACCCTATTCCCCCGGGCCGGACGTCACTGGAGACGAGAATATATCAGACACAGAGATAGAATCATTCATTCGCTCGCCAGATGAGGTGAAGCTCTATCAAAAGACACAGGAGAAACTGATGATGGACAAGAAGTGAAGGATTCAAATGAAACTAGTTTTTTCTTTTGATTTGTCATTTATTTCAGCTCTTTTGTTGATGAACACTGAGTACTTTTGCAAAATGCACTTTAAACTAGCTTTACTAAGTACCCTTTAGTGCACACTACTGAGTGTGAGAGATGTGGATGCTCTTTTTCCTGCTGTAGCTGTTCAAACCAGACAAATCCAGCAGGATCAACGGAAGCATGTTGTTGTTTTTTTGTATATGTGGAAATTACTCTACTAACTGTTTGATTGTGTATCATTTAACTTAATTTTTTTTTACTGAACTATTAATTGGCAAATGGCTTGTGGAAATGTATGAATTATTTTTATTTAAAAAACTCAGGGTAGTTTTGCTTCATGATTGAATGAGTTAGACATGTGCTTTCCTTCAGGTTAAGCAAAGGCACCTCACACTCATGATGATCATTAGGGTTTGTTTTTAGGGACCACAGCCAATTTTACTTCCTGCTTCAGTCAGTATATTTGTACAAATCAGGAAATAATGGGGGTTGGAATTACTATAACGTGTCTTTATATCAGATGAAGAAGAAAGGTTTATTCTCCCTGCGCTCCGAAGGTTTCCTCCCTCATTTCAAAGGCATGTTTTAAGCTGATTGTCATCTATAGTGTGTGTGTGTGTGTGTGTGTGGTGTTGGCACCCTGCCCTGGGTGTCCCCTGCCTTGTGCTCCGTGTCCCCTGAGATAGATCCCAGGGTTCCTGAAACCCTGCGTAAGATGAACAGTACAAAGAATGGATGCAGTGTTAACCTCCCTTTTTTTGTGTGTGGGTGCGTCTGTCTGTCTGTGTGTGTGTGTGTCTCTCTGCCTGTGCTGTGTTTGTTTTGCCTCCTGCAGGAATGCAAGATTACATCCTGTTCACTGACCTTGAGGATTTCACAGTTCTGTTTTAAGCACTTTACTCTGCAAAAAACCCACACAGAATGCTATTTGCTTCAGGAATGGATGTTTTTGATTGTTATCATGTCTGCAGATGATTCCTTTAATGCACTTGCTGTAATCTGTGAACACTGACTTTAAGACATCACACAAACACAGTAGGGGGGGGACACGGTGGCTTGGTGGTTAGCACGTTTGCCTCACACCTCCAGGGTTGGGGGTTCGATTCCTGCCTCCACCATGTGTGTGTGGAGTTTGCATGTTCTCCCCGTGCCTCGGGGGTTTCCTCCGGGTACTCCGGTTTCCTCCCTTGGTCCAAAGACATGCATTGTAGGTTGATTGGCATCTCTAAATTGTGTGTGTGTGTGTGTGTGTGTGTGTGGGTTGGCACTCCCTACAGGGTGTATCCTGCCTTGATGCCCAATGATGCCTGAGATGGGCACAGGCTCGTGACCCGTGAATAGATCAGATAAGCGGTAGACAAACACAGTAGATTTCAGACAACAATAAAGAGCGTCGTTATTTGTTCAACGATGTCAGTTATCAATAATTAAGAGACCTTGCTAATGAAAGTCTCAATGAGGTTAGCATTATTACATCAATGTGGTAAGATGCAAATTTATGTCAGAAATGGTGTGAGTGTCTTACTAGAAAGCTGTCAGCTACTCACGCACAATCATGATGCATTGCGGGTGCACGTCTTGCAGTGGTTCTGTTCAAGTGATTTAACATGTATCACAGGACCACACTAGCTATTGGACATGGATGAACTGAAACACCGATGCGTCGCCGTCTGCAGGTGAACAGTTTGCTCAGTTTGGTGCAGAAGCAGTCATGCAGCCAGGCGTAGAGGAACGGGTTGCTGCAGCACGAGCTCATCGCACAAAGGTGACAGCAGCTGGGTGAGTCAGAAGAGACTTGTGAGGCTACAGAAGAAGAAGTTGCTTTCAGCTGCTCCCTGTTCGGGGTCGCCACAGCGGACCAACTGGTCCACACAACAACTTGGCAAATGTTTCACGCCGGATGCCCTTCCTGACGCAACCCTCCCATTTTTCCAGGCTTGGGACCGGCACTGCATCCAGTGGCTGGGGTTGAGGTATTGGCTGGGAATCGAACCCAGGTCTTCCACATGATAGGCGAGAAACCTACCACTGAGCCACCAATGCCCCCACTTGTGAGGCTACAGACAGAAGCCAAATTAGATGAAAATGTAAATGGTGTAGATGGCAGCTGTAGCTCTACCTAGGAACCTCAGGTGGGTCAGTTCTACTTTAGACTTCATTACATACGTTTCTGTCAGTATAATAAAAAGGTTCCTTAATTTTTAAACAGTTGTCAACCTTAAAGCTTTCTACTCAGTGCTAAACCGACAGCTTTTAGCTTTCCTTATTTGTTAGCTACATTAAGCTCAGAGCTTCAGTTAAAACTAAAGAAGCAAACCCCGGATAATCAAGATGTCTCGACTGGCCTCGTAGGAACTTTGTGGACAGTAAATAGAATCAAAAAACCTTCACTGAGAGGATTTTTTCCCCCCAATGCTCCTGTTTCAAAGTACCTAAACATGGCTGCCTTTTAAGTTTCATATTTCGAAAGAATTCCCCTGACACAGCATATATTTCAGAGACCTTTCCATCTCTTAGAAATTAGAACGTTCTGGTTAAGGCTTTGGGCTGCCGCTTAGAAGGTGGTGAATTTATATAGCTGACATGGTTAAACAGCTGAGGTGAATTTAGTAGGACACAAGCATGTCAGCATTTTTAAACTACTCATTTGTATTTTGTCTCATTTGTAAATAGTTTGGGATTACTATTCAGGATAATTGAGAAATCTAATTTGACCCAGATCAGACGGAGGGAGTGGGATGCCACTAACATCATTTCATGTTGAGAACATCATTTTTAGTATTGATCCACAGGTACACTATATTGCCAACTGCCATGTTAATCTCAATCTTTATGCCATTTACTTACATGAATTTGTGCTCTGCGCTTAGCTAGATGCCTAATTAAATTTAGCCTCATTACGATGTAGCTAGCAAGCAGTGAATGAGTTGTATGTGTCTGTTAAGTATTTAAGTTTTACTTAGTTAGCTAAAGTTGTGTCATTTCATAAGGGTGTGTCCATGCTTAAAATACTATGGAAATGTCATGAGGATGTACTGTGCAACAAAATGGCGGCTTAGTGGTTAGCACGTTTGCCTCACACCTCCAGGGTTGGGGGTTTGATTCCTGCCTCCGCCATGTGTGTGTGGAGTTTGCATGTTCTCCCCGTGCCTCGGGGGTTTCCTCCGGGTACTCCGGTTTCCTCCCCCAGTCCATAGACATGCATTGTAGGTTGATTGGCATCTCTAAATTGTCCGTAGTGTGTGATTGTGTGAGTGAATGAGAGTGTGTGTGTGTGCCCTGCGATGGGTTGGCACTCCGTCCAGGGTGTATCCTGCCTTGATGCCCAATGACGCCTGAGATAGGCACAGGCTCCCCGTGACCCGAGAATAGTTCAGATAAGCAGTAGACAATGAATGAATATATATATATAATAATTTTTTTTTGAGAATAAAGTATGCATTATTCTGATTAATATTCACTATATACAGTCAATTTCTTGTCTAATTGAATCGCACATTTTTCTTTCTGATACATATCTCTCAAATTCTTAGCCTGATTTTCTAACAGCTGATCTCTGAAAATGATCTGGTATTGTATACTCACTTACCATCTACTTTGCTTACAGACATGCTGCACATTTTTGCTGTATTTCATATCAGAAACAGTTTCAGATTAAATATCAATATACAGGATGAATAAAAAGAATAATGGTAATAACCTCATATGCAAATGTGCCTCCACCGCTTCCCTCCATGTCAATTCACCAGTCCTCCGTCTTCTTCTCTTCCTGTTGGAGGAAGCACATAAGTAGATAGCACCAAGCTATAAATAATTCCACAGAAATGATTTTTCTGTTCACTGTTAAAAATGAGGCACGGTGGCTTAGTGGTTAGCATGTTTGCCTCCAGTGTGTGTAATTTCTACTAGTGTTATTCTGTACAGTGTACATACATTTTGATCTGTTTGCACCGATTTCCACATTCACACACCAATACGTTTACTGAACGTTAATTCTGCATACAAAAATAAATCTAAGCATAAATCTCCAGTGTATGATGACTGCACAGCCTTTTCAGCCTTGCAATGAATCCATAATGTTTTGCTTATTCCCGTTCTCAGCTCATTAACACATTCTTTCTAACATAAAGAAGCTGTAACTTCGTCCGCAACATCTATTCTAGACATCTCGCATAGTTAAAAGTTTATTCAATAATATTTTTTTTTATACTTAAGCAGCATGTGTTGTTAATTTAAATATATTACTTTATTATTAAACTCATCCACCAGGTTAAAAATCACTTCATCATTGAGAAATTAAAGCAGTAAAGACATAAATAAATAAATAAATAAATAAATAAATAAATAAATAAATAAATAAAAAAAATCTGGACAGTACCTGAAGTATAGTGGATAAAATTGTTTTTCCTTTTTTTGGCGCAGAAATAGCATAAACTCTGTCTCCAGTCCATGTTGCTGTTGCTGTATGGAAAGCAAAACATTGGCGAACGCACGCTTTAAGGTGTCTCTTCCTCTCTTGAAGTGTTTCAAGAATGTTCCTTGACAACAGGAGTCATTATTGAGGGCCTCAATATGCAAAAATCTAACCACACACACTTGCTTCTGCTCCTCTTACTGAGCCTGCAGAGTGGAGTGAGGGTTTATAGCAGAGTGGCTCATCCTGTGGGGGTGGAAAAAAAAATGTGTAACACTGTTGGGGAAGAAGCTTGTTTATCTTAATGGTCCCATATCCTGCATTCATTCATTCATCTATCCATCCATTAATATATTCATTCAGTTGTTTATTGTTAATTTATTTAACCAGAGAGGATGGAGCCTTACCCATACTTCCTCCAAGACCCGTGACACCAGTCTAGCAAATCTTTTTCACCCGCAGCACATGAAAGATTCCAAGGCAGCGTAAACACACTTAACACTCCGCTCTTCCTCATCAAGGCTCCTCATTACACTTCCTGCTTGTTTAACCACCATGGGTGCTAGGGCCTTTAGTCGCACCACTCCTCATCTCTGGAATTCTCTCCCGGAAAAAATTCGGAATACAAACTCTCTCTCAACACATTCAGAACACAACTCAAATCCTATTTATTCAGAAGCGCTTATTCCACGTGATCTTAGTCTGCACGCAAATCTTTTATGCTTAAGCGTTAGTCAACTGACTAACCCTGTTTTTTAATATTGTTTTATTGTTGTTTACTGCTATTTTATTATTTATTATTTGTTTGAATTTGTATGGTGACCTTGAGTGACTAAAGATGCTTATAAATAAAATGTATTCTTATTATTATTATTATTAGTAGTAGTAGTATTAACACAAGGAAAGTGCTGTCTGCCCTCTTACACATACATGAGCTCACTGTTGTCCACGATTGGCTAGATTGTATTATACATTATAACTCCACTTCTAACATTTGTGTATTTTTATATCCAAAAAACCCCAGCTATAATTTATATTTACATGGCCATTTCCCAACGTATATTATACCTCAGAATTAAACAGGTTGCTTGAGTTACTGTCTCTTTAAGACTGTTATATCTTGACCTTAGTGTAATAAGATCTCCAATTGATTCTTAATGCAGACTGAATTAAAAGCATAAATCCCATTTGATTTCTAGGTTCAGACAGAATAAAACAAAATTGTGTTTTATTTAGTTATAAGGTGTTATTGATACTTGTGTTTTTGTAAGGTATGCCATTTTTTTAGAACAGTAAACAGATTTATTTTGTTGGGTTGTATTTAAGGCATCAATATATTTTGAAACTCTAGCATTGACAGAGACAGAGAGGAAAAATAACAGGATAAAAACAACATCATACAGACATATATACTGACTTTCTACTATATGAAGCCTGTGTAGTTAATGAATATTGTGTATAATTGATATTAAACAAAGCAAGGATATACACTGACCAAGCATAACCTGCCTAATATTGTGTTGGTCCCCCTTTTGCTGCCATGCACTGCCATGCACTGTGTATCCTGACACCATTCTATCAGAACCAGCATTAAATTCTTCAGCAATTTGAGCAACAGTAGTTTGTCTGTTGGATCGGATCACACGGGCCAGCCTTCGCTCCCCACATGCATCAATGAGTCCTGGCCACCCATGGAATTGTTCCTTCCTTGGACCACTTTTGATAGATACTGACCACTGCAGACCGGGAACACCCCACAAGAGCTGCAGTTTTGGAGATGCTCTGATCCAGTGGTCTAGCCATCACAATTTGTCCCTTGTCAAACTCGCTCAAATCCTTACGCTTGCCCATTTTTCCTGCTTCTAACACATCAACTTTGAGGACAGAGTGTTCACTTGCTGCCTAATATATCCCACCCTACTAACAGGTGCCACGATGAGGAGATAATCAGCGTTACTCACTTCACCTGGCACTGCTCAGAATGTTATGCCTGATCGTTGTAACCGGATAAAGTTTAGGAGTTAGTGAACATCAAAACAAAATTTTCTAATGCAAAAATGAAGCTTGCTTTTCCTTACTGTGCGCTGTATATTTGTCCCAGTATATGTAATGCACTGGTTCCAGTCCTACAGTGACACATTGAACATCGAGCAAGTTAAGCCACTGCTGATATGTGGCCAGAAGCTCAAGAGACATCAGACAGTGCTGTTATTAAACACTGAGTATGAAAACTTTTTATCGTGAAAGGATTTTGCTACTCAAGGTCACTGTGAGAGGATTTAATACTCCTAATCTGATCTGAGGTGATGCGTCAGGAAATACAGCTAAGCCTTTAATCCAAACTGACTCATTCATAGAGACGGAGAGGCATTCTTACTCATGCTACTTACTTTGTCCTAATATATGCACGCACACACACATCTATAGCTGTCCAGTCCTTCTGTGTATTCTCTTAGTCGAGCATATGGCAGGAAATTATGACCTACCTCAAGTGTATGTATACGTGTGTCAAAGATAGAGGCGTTTTTAAAGCACTCCCATGTGATACAATAAGATCAACAGCAAGCATGAACCCACACACCTGACACTCAAGCATGTGACGTTCAATCAGGAAAAGATGCAAAGTGGAAAGGAAAATGAAACTGCTGAGTGGTTTCTGTGGTCTCTGGGGCTCTGGATCTTGCCAACATGAGGACAGAATGTATCTCTATGGTGTGTAGGATGTTTTTAGCACATCCAGTGTTCCTTCTCCTGTGGTCTCTGAAGGCAACGGCACTAGCTGAGGTAGTGGACTACAATTTATTGGCATCCTTGAAATGAATGAGCAAAAATAAGCTTGAATATGAAACGCATTTACAGAAACAGCAGTTAAAATTTTACACACAAATATTAGGAGAGATTATTTACCTTTCCTCTAACATAATGAATTGATTCATTAATTAATTTATCAAATATGTTGCAACAAAATGCTGCAAAATTACTGGCAATGCTATGTTTTAAATTATAATTACAATTGATTTTGAGCAAAAATGAAAAACAAACTATTTATATATATATATATATATATATATATATATATATATATATATATATATAAAATATGCAGTGGCTCATTGATGTTTTAGGGCTGCGTAGTTTTATACTCAGTGTCAATCACTGAATGTGTTATTTATTTATTTAACAAAGGGTGTCAGTAATTCTGATCGTGTATAGCAATAGCAATTTTTTTTACGAGGGGCTTCAATCAGAATAAACCTCAAATATACTAAAACAGATGTGGGATAATTTACTCGATCCTTTTATATAGTAAAATAGATGTAGATGGAATGGCAGAATGGCTATGAATAGCCCCTTGGTGTGTGTGTGTGTGTGTGTAGTGCTCTGCAATGTACTGGCATCCCATCCAAATTGTATTTATTTACATTTTTTACATTTAAGGTATTTGGCAGACACCCTTCTCCAGAGCAACATACAAAAGTACTTTGCAGTCTTTATCAATGAATACATCGATAATGTATTCATCGAGGACATATTCCGGCCCCAGTGTTCTGGGACAGACTCCAGATACACCATGACCTTCACCAGGATGAAGCGTTTACTGAAAATGAGTGAATGAATGACAATTTTGGAATTTGAATCCATTTGCTGTCATGTAGTTATGCTGGACACCTGTAGGTGGCAGAGTATTTCTTTAAAATCTCTTAATATTGGCAAAAGAGAGCAACAGGCACACAAATTCCTGGCTACATAAAAAGCAGAGAATAGTGTGAGCAAATGACCGAGAAATCAAAGCTGGAATTCCTTTGGGAATACAGTATCCCAAAGCAAAAGTCAAATATAGGACAAGTTATTTAAAGAATTAGTAACTCTGCGATAAATCAGCACAAATCTGTTATATAGTTGCACTACATTCTGGAAATTTGAGTTGCTGTGTTCTTTCCATGTTGGATTTCTCATCAATATCATTGAACATCTCTAGAAAATAAGAGCGGAGACTGCGAGCCAGGCCAAAACTGGGATGTCTGCCTTTACATGCACATGAATGTAATATGGAGTTGTCCCGCCCTTCGCAGCTATAACAGCTTCAACTCTTCTGGGAAGGCTTTCCACAAGGTTTAGGAGTGTGTTCATGGGAATTTTTGACCATTCCACTAGAAGTGCATTTGTGAGGTCAGGCACTGATGTTGGATGAGAAGGTCTGGCTCGCAGTCTCCGCTCTAATTCATCCCAAAGGTGTTCTATCGGGTTGAGGTCAGGACTCTGTGCAGGCCAGTCAAGTTCCTCCACACCAAACTCGCTCATTTATGGATCTTGCTTTGTGCACTGGTGTGCAGTCATGTTGGAACAGGAAGGGGTCATCCCCAAACTGTTCCTACAAAGTTGGGAGCATGAAATTGTCCAAAATGTCTTGGTATGCTGAAGCATTAAGAGTTCCTTTCACTGGAACTAAGGGGCCGAGCCCAACCCCTGAAAAACAACACCTGAATTCAATGATTTGGAGGGGTGTTACAAAACTTTTGAAGGTTGGAATGATGTCATTTCCTACCTGGGGATGTCCAAATTGTGAAATGAAAAACAAAGCAAAACATGGATGGATGGATGCCTTTTCTTAAGCTTTTACTGTTTGGTGATGGGGAATTACAAGCTGCAAATCGCAGCCAATCAAGTCAATCACAGCATTTTTCTCCTATTAAAAGTCAGTGTAATTGTTCTAAAAAAAAACGCCCCCTATGACGTCAGAGCATCAGAAAACCACTTACTTCTCAGGGGAATACAAAAATACAACACCAACTATCAAATTAGCAGCAGCATCACTAAACACATCGCAAATATCTCGATATAAAGGTATTCACTATGTTTCAGGGTGAAGTTTTTCTTTAAAGTTACTTGACTGACAACACTTATTTAGTGCCTGTTTTTTTTTTGTTTTGTTTTTTTTTGTTTGTTTTTTTTGGGGGGGGGGAGGGTTTCTAAAGCATATCAGTATTTGTCATAATACTTAAGTATTTTAAATTCAAGAATTTCTTTAAAGTGTTTTGATTCTGCTGACCAAAACAAACACAGAAAAATAAACAGTTCAAATTACATTAGCAGGAATTTCTAGCCGCTCTGATAGCCGCTCTGCGTCATCACCTGTATCTCACTGTGCAAGCGCACAACAATCCCCACCCATCAAACGCTATTGGCTGCTGTAGAGAACAGCTGTTACTGCTGCATCCTGATTGGTGGATCCTCGCTAGTCCATGACGTTATGCTCTGGGCTGCAAGCACACACACACACACACAGAGAAGACGTAATGGAGTAATTCCGCTGCAATGCTCGTCATTTTTATTATATTTCACCAATTCCGCAGTGTGGAATTGCAATGAAGGTACGGTACAATTATTTTCTACTAATTTAAAACGAAATGCTGACCGCTATTTGTGCTCTCATTGCAGAGTAGTGATGCTTTTTAGAAGAATGATGATGATGATGATGATGATGATGATGATGATGTAAATGTCAGCAAGACGAATATCTGGAAAGTGACATAAAATCAGGATCTGTGTTTTGATCTGATGAGTTTTGCAACACTGAGACTTGTCAGTGGTCACATAGCTGGCTGTCTCTCAATGTCGGCGTATAACCATTCATAAGAATAATAGTCATGATTATGAATGATTATACTCATTACGGATGATGAGTGTGACTAGACAGTTCTGGGAATACTGGTGTCACTGTGGGGGTTTTACACGCTGCTACATATTTAGAAATTTGCTTAATTGTTATGAAAAACCTGAATCATGGGAGTGTAAATGGTGAAAATAATTTACTCAGATGTCTGGAAGACAATCAGTAAACGTATCATTTTTCGTTGTGCGCACACACACACACGCATATATATATATATATATATATATATATATATATATATATATCAGGCATAACATTATGAGCAGTGACAGGTGAAGTGAATAACACTGATGATCTCCTCATCATGGCACCTGTTAGTGGGTGGGATATATTAGGCAGCAAGTGAACATTTTGTCCTCAAAGTTGATGTGTTAGAAGCAGGAAAAATGGGCAAGTGTAAGGATTTGAATGAGTTTAACAAGGGACAAATTGTGATGGCTGGACCACTGGATCAGAGCATCTCCAAAACTGCAGCTCTTGTGGGGTGTTCCCGGTCTGCAGTGGTCAGTATCTATCAGAAGTGGTCAGAGGAAGGAACAGTGGTGAACCGGCAAAAAGGGTCATGGACGACCAAGGCTCATTGATGCACGTGGGGAGCGAAGGCGGGCCCCTGTGTGATCTGATCCAACAGATGAGCTCAAATTGCTGAAGAAGTTAATGCTGGTTCTGATAGAAAGGTGTCAGAATACACAGTGCGTGACGGGTCAGGGCTGTTTTGGCAGCGAAAGAGAGACCAACACAATATTAGGCAGGTGGTCATAATGTTATGCCCTCTCTCTCTCTCTCTCTCTCTCTCTCTCTCTCTCTCTCTCTCTCTCTCTCTCTCTCTCTCTATATATATATATATATATATATATATATATATATATATATATATATATATATATATATATATATATATATATATATATATTGTGTCTGAATTATAAGAGATATGAGAACCCGTGCTTGAAGCTGTAAGTGATTAATCACATCATGTTTCTATTTACCTCACACTTATGCCTATACGAGTAAAAGTAAAATGTCAAACTTGGAGTATTTACCTTCACAATCTAAAAGAGCTAGATGTAGATGAAGCTCTCAGAGGTTAAAGGTCATCTTTCCCCCAGAAAGAAGAAATCTGTTTTGTCATGCAGCAGTTTCATCCGGTTTCTTTAATAAAGCAGCGTTTCAGACCAAGCAACACATGCAGCTGTATGCGCCTTACCCAGAATGCAGCGCAGGATGTAAACAGGAAGCTCATTGTTTCAGAGTTTATTTGCCTTGTTGACAGGCCGTAGTAAGCTATCACAGATTATTATTAATTAAAAGAATTTTTCACATGTACACAGAGATGTAAATGTATACCTGTACATAAAAAACAGGAACATACAGTTCCAGTCCATCTCCGAGTACACAGATTTGCACTCTTATTCACACACTATGGTAATTTAGTGTAGCTAGTCCTCCTACTGGCATGCTTTTGGGAGGAAACTGTGGAACTGGGAGGAAACCAGTGTGAAACCAGTGAGAATATGTAATACAGGTGTAAGCCTGAACTCAAGATCGAAGCAGTGAGGAGACATTCTTACCCACCACACTACATTTATTACATAATATAATGTCAAATATATTATAAAGTATGATTACACATGTACAATTGTCGAAATATAACTTCATAAAATTTAAAACTCAATGGTTGATTACACATACATATTTTAAGTAGAGCACGAAATTGTGGAATAGGGAACAAGTTCTTGTGTGTGCAATAGGGGAAAACTCTGGGGCATAAGATGGTGAATCTCCACTCTAAGTGCTTAATTCCTAATATGAGCCATTTGGGTTTTCGCTCTCAACTTCCATTTTAACTAAACTGCATAGAGCCTTTAGCACTCTATGTTTTAAGTACGCTATATTATGCAGTTTGGTTTCAGCCTCCGACTGTCTATGCCACTGCACTACGTGTGGTTTGAAATAATGGTTTTTTACATCCTGTGTACCGCTCTCGCTCTACAGAGCTAAGAGGCAGCAATTTTCGGCTTAGCTCCCTACCCCTTGTGTTGGTGTCTATGAAATAAATCAATAGTTTCTACACCCTGTGTAATGCACTATATGTCAAGCAGGGAGTTATTTGAGATTCACCTCTCTACTCTTTATTCAAATGCACTTCATAGGGTATGAAATAATGGTAACAATGCTACACTGTGTGTGATGAACTCACACACAAGGGACCAATTAGAAAACTTCCTAATTGCTATACAATTGCACTTCATAGGGTCTCAAACAATAAATGTATCTCTCTGTCTTTCTCCATTTCTTCCTCTTTGTCTCTTTCACTTCGATCTCATTCTCTCTCACTCTTAGGCCTCTATGTGGGCTTCGTGTTGTGGTTTATTGAACGATCTGATTGGTTCGGGGGCGGTCAGAAGCCATCAGGCTGGGTTCGGGGGCGGAGCCGGGCCATTCAGATTTGCTCCTGGCGCTGGCTACTCTGCCTACCCTTCAACCAGTTCCACTCAATCACCATCTAGCTCTCCTCCCTCAAATGGAGCAGTGTGCAAAGCATGTGGTCTCGCCTTCTCCGTCTTTAGAAGAAAGGTAGGTTTCTCTAGATATATAAATGTTATTTATCTGAATACTAAAAACGATATTTGAATATTTGCATATATACAGAATCACGTGTATAAAACTGTCAAATTTTGGCACTGTATGTGTGCAGCACGTGTGTTCAGACTGTGGACGGAGCTTCTGTGCACTCTGTAGCGTGCTGCAGGAAAACCTGCGGCGTTGCTGCGTGTGCCACGCCCTCTGGGCGACGGCGTTTGAACGGGCACGCCTCATGCGTCTGCGAGTACGTGATCTGCGCCGCTACCTCACACTGCGTGACATTAGCACAGATACATGCACTGAGAAGGAGGAACTCGTCGAGCTCGTACTGCAACACATGGGGGTGGATCTTCAAGAGGAGGAGGAGGAGGAGGAGGAGGTGGAGGTGGAGGTGGAGGAAATTGAGGAGGCAAACACTGAAGCCCAGCCCTCTGCTTTAGCCCTGCCCGTTGATGCTGCACCCCCCACCTCCCAGCAGCCTGCACTGTCTGTTTCCGGCCCTCAGGAAGAAACACAAAGAACTAACAACAGCTCAGGAACCAGCCAGGTACACAAACATACACACACACACTTACACAACATACACATCTATTCTGTCTGATTTTTTATTTTTATTTTTATGTTAATGATGATAATGATCTGTAACAGGATTGTGGAGACGTTGCCTCTGTGTCTCTCCTCCCCCTGGAGAACAACGAACGTTTACTAGAGGTGACGTTTTTATTCATACTAGTTATAACTAAAATCCATCACATTTCCAGAACATTGTTTACTCAATCTGTTACTCATTTGAGGTCGCAGATCAGAGACACTTCTCACCTAGGATGCTAACATACACTGGCCAGTTTAACAGGAACACCTGTACCCCTGCTCATTCTTGGAACTTATCCAATTTGCCAGTTACTCTTTAGCAATGCAGTGCAAAAGAACATACAGAAACAGGTCAAGAGCTTGAGAATACCGTATGTTCCTGTCAATCGTCAAATTCTGAGGCTCCAATGGGCAAAGACTAGACTGGACAGTTGAAGATTGGAAAAAGATTTTTTCCAATCTTCAGCCATCCAGTTTCGCTGAGCCTTGGCTTACTGTAGCCTCAGTATATCAGAAGTACAGTAGTTCTTGCTGGCAGGAGTAGAACCCGATGTAGTCTTTTGCTTTTGTAGCACATTTGTCTAAAGGTTTTCTAAAAAGATGAACTGAGGGCAAGAAGCCTTTATTATCGCCATATATACATTACAGCACAGTGAAATTCTTTTCTTTGCATATCCCAGCTTTGGAAATTGTGGTCAGAACATAGAGGCAGCTATGATACAGCACCCCTGGAGCAGGTAGGGTTAATGACCTTGCTCAATTGCTCAACAGTGGAGCTTGGTGGTGCTGGGGCTTGAACCCTGATCCTCCAATCAACAACCCAGAGCCTTCACCACTTAAACCACCACTTCCATGTTTTTAGATACATTTCAGCTCACTGTGGTTGTAAAAAGTGGTTATTTGAGTTATTGTAGCCTGTTATTCTTTAAAACACTCTGGTCGTTCTTCTGTGATCACAGAACTGCCACTCATACATTTCACAATTTCCCTCACAGGTGTTCCTATTAAAGTGAGTGTAAGTTAGTGTTCTCAGTAATATTGTTTATTTGACTGAGTTAACTTAGTCTCTGATCTCATCTGTTATGAAACTGTATAGCTAATTGTGTAACATATTTAATCTATTATTACCATATTCATTTAAGAGAATGACTAAACATTTACATGTTGCTGTTCTCACTTGGCTCTGTGTGTGTGTGCGTGTGTGTATGTGTGTGTTGATGTGTAAACAGTCCAGCCCAATGACTCAGAGGAGGGCTCGAGCCTCTATCTCTGATCTCTCCAGCGAGGATGACATCGAGTTGTTAACCGTTCGGCAGCTGAAAGAAATTCTGGCCAGGAACTTTGTGAATTTTTCCGGCTGCTGTGAGAAGTGGGAGCTGGTGGAGCGTGTGCAGCGTTTATACAGAGAGCACCAACACAACCTCACCTCCTGTGAGTCTTCAGTCTATGGCAAACAGCGAACATCTAAATATACACCTGGCACTGAGGGTTTCCTCTGTCTGAGGTGCAAAACTTTATTAAGAAAATAGAGAAGGGGATAAAGATACTGTCATACATTTTGCACTAACTTCAATTAAATTCAGCATTATAGGAATCATACAGAACTTATATAGAGGTGTAGTGAATGTTTTACTGCAAAACAACATAAGGGGGAAGTGTTTAGGGCCAGTTTTAGTGCAGTGTGCAGGTCTAGTCCAGGGATACCGGAATTTTGAGTTCAGATATGTAACGCAGATCAAATTTTATGTGAGGAATTTGCTCCTGGAAAATCTCTGGTGAAGTTTGTCTTAATAAAAATCTCTAGAAATAGCAAAGCAGCTTTGGATATTCAAAGCCACATATCAACAACAATTTGGCAGAGAACAAAGTATCAGGAGAAATGTCTCTACGAATTACACTAGTCTACATGCCCAAAAATTTGTGGAACATCTGGAACATCAGGCATTCTCACACAACATCAGTGCCTGATCTCACTAACGCTTGTGTGGCGAGATTTATGGAAAATCTATGAAAAATGTTTCTCATGAGATTCTGTATATTCAAATATTCAAATAGTACTGTTATTGATCCGCCTAAAAAGCTTTCCGATAAATCCCATCATGGCAAGAAATGCTGTTAGTTTTAAATATTAGAGCTGTCCATGATGTCCTCTCCATCCTATGCAATATTTGCACATTTCTCAGGTAGCACACATGGAAAACCTTGCCAGGAGAGTCCCAAAGTGGTTTCAACACAAAGGATGAGGAAGTTTCTTAACTTGCATAAGTCATCTAAGAATACACCATGTCATTAGCATGTATGTAGATGAAAGACTGATGGCTTCATGAATTGTTCTAAGATCCAGGAAGTTTTTAGCACAAACATCATTTGCCAGAACAGCAATAAAGGGCATCATGCTCATTAATAAGTGTGCTAGGAGTTCTTGTTGATCCCTAAAGCCAGAACACTTTGTTCTTGTAGAGTACAGATGGTAATTGCAGCTGTTAGAGAACATTGTGTTCTTGAGTTCGTGGTATATTCGACTCAAACGAATGTTACAATCTGGTCCTGTTCAGTGTCAGAAGTTATTTAAAAACTTTACGAACAATATAAAGTTTTCCAGGATGCTATGATGTCTACAGAGAGCTGACTGATCTCTTTTCTGTTTTCTTTGCAGTGGAAAACATGAGCAACAGCATCACTGCAGGTGAGGAGTTCTCTTCACTACATTCATGCAATATTAAAAGTAGAAAATGGACCTTGTCCTCTTTATGTAGTTACTCATCCAGGTCACGTTTGGTGTATTAGAAGCTTATGCTTAAACCATCATTTACACACACACACAGATTAATCACACACACACAGCATTAAGAAGATGCCTTATCTACAGTGATATACAGACGGTCGGATCTATATATCTATCTATCTATCTATATATATATATATATATATATATATATATATATATATATATATATATATACAGTCATGTGAAAAAATTTGGACACCCCATGAAAGCCCGTGGGTTTTTTTTTTTTAACATAGTTAAACATGTGGGCATGGGCAACAATATTGAAACATTCAAGTACTATAACTAAACAAATAAAACCAAAGAAAAGTCTTTTTTAAATGATCCGTAAAAAGTAAGGACACCCCCACACTTAAAATGGATAAAATTACCTACAGATGTATCACATCAGGTGCAAATTATTAGAACATTGTTACAGAGCATTTTGTAGGAAGCTTGCCTTATTTAAACCTTAGCTTGGTTTACTCTTAATTGTTGAAGTGAGAGGTATCACCATGGTGAGATCCAAAGAGCTCTCTGAGGCCTTCAGAAAGAAGATTGTTGATGCTTATGAGTCTGGTAAGGGATGTAAAAAGATCTCAAAGGAATTTGTAATCAGCCATTCCACTGTCCAGAAAATCATTTACAAGTGGAGAATATTTAAAACAACTGCCAACATGGCCAGGTCAAACCGTCCGAGCAAATTCACCCCAAGAGAAGACCGCAAAATGTTTAAAGACATCTCCAAAAACCCTAAAATATCATCACGGGACCTACAGCAAGTTTTTGCTACAGTTTATGTCAAAGTGCATGAATCTACAATCAGAAAGAGACTACACAACTTTAATTATTATGGGAGGTGTGCAAGAAGGAAACCTTTGTCGTCTAAGAAAAACATGAGGGCAAGACAGAAGTTTCCCAAAAAACACAGAGACAAAGGTCAAGATTTCTGGAATGATGTGCTTCGGACAGATGAGTCTAAAGTTGAATTATTTGGACACCATGACAGGACATGATACATGTCCAAACCAAATACAGCATTTCAGCAAATGAACCTCATAGCAACTGTGAGGCATGGAGGTGGAAGTGTTGTGGTTTGGGGATGCTTTGCTGCAGCAGGACCTGGCCAGCTCACCATCATAAAATCCATTATGAATTCCACATTGTATCAGAAGGTGCTTGAGGAACATGTGAGACCATCTGTCAAAATACTGAAGCTAAAGTGGAACTGAACCTTGCAACATGACAATGACCCAAAACATGCCAGTAAATCCACCAAGGACAGGCTGAAAACTGAAAAATGGACAATTCTGGAATGGCAGAGTCAAAGCCCAGATCTCAACCCTATTGAGATCCTGTGGAGTGATTTGAATCAGACTGTGCATGCAAGAAACCCCACAAACATCACACAGCTGAAAGAATTCTGCATTGAGGAGTGGGGGAAACTTTCTTCCAGTCCATGTCAGAAACTGGTAGAAGGCTACAAGAAACGTCTCATTGAGGTTATTTCAGCCAATGGGGGGAACAGTAGCCATTAGGGCATAGAGTGTCATTTTCATTGATTTCTTTTGTTTAATAAGTGAAAACTAAGTGATATTTTGTCGTTTACATGCAAGTTCGTTCCACCAGGACAAAGAAGAGACTGTTGCATATATTTTTTTGTATCTTTGGCTATATGTTAATCCTCCTCTGCTCCCATGTTAACCATGCAGTCGTGGCATATCCTCCTTCTATATGTGATAAAGAAGTTGGAGGTAAGAATATCAGCATGATTGAGTGAGATACAGTGTATGTTGTTTCCACCTGCATGATACACCTGTGTTTTATATTGTCTTTGTGTCTGTAAGAACACTATATGGCCAAAAGTACATCTCAACCTGATAGAACACCTTTGAGATGAATTAAAACGGAGACTGCGAGCCAGACCTTCTCGTCTAACATCAGTGCCTGACCTCACAAATGTGCTTCTAGTGGAATGGTCAAAAATTCCCATAAACACACACCTAAGCCTTGTAAAAAGATTTCCCAGAAGAGTTGAAGCTGTTATAGCTGCATAGGGCGTTCCAACTCCATATTACATTCATGTGCATGTAAAGTCAGACGTCCCAGTTTTGGCCTGGCTCGCAGTCTCCACTCTAATTCATCCCAAAGGTGTTCTATCAGGTTGAGGTCAGGACTCTGGGCAGGACAATCAAGTTCCTCCACACCAAACTCACTCATCCATGTCTTTATGGACCTTGCTTTGTGCACTGGTGTGCAGTCATGTTGAAACAGGAAGGGGTCATCCCCAAATTGAATTTGACAACACCTGAATTCAATGATTTTGAGGGGTGTCCCAAAACCTTTGGCAATGTAGTGTATGTCTGTGTTGAACATCCCATTCCAGAGCTTTTCTCTAGATTTTGGAGTGTGGCTTTAGGGGTTTGTGGTCTTTCAGTAACAAGAGCATTATTAGAGATCAGGGCACTGTTGTTGAGTGAAAAGGCGTGACCTGGCATTCCAGGTCATCTCAGGGCTCTGTGCAGGACACTCGATTTTTTTGACATAACCGTGTCTTCATGGAGCTCGCTTTGTGCAAAGGGGCATCGTCATGCTGGAACAGGTTTGGATCCTTTAGTTCCAGTGAAGCCGCTACAGCATTCAGAGACATTCTGTACAATTTTGTGCTTGGGAAAAACCACATGTGGGTGTGATAGTCAGCTGTTCACATACTTTTGACCTTAAAGTGTACATGCTTACAAAAGCATCAAATATTTCTCTCAGAGACAGCAATCCCAGAATTATGTTCTAGTACAAAGTGATAATAGCAATGAAGTAGTATTTATATTATGGTCATATAACAATTTTATATATATATATATATATATACATACATACAGAATTGTGGGCTTGCCCTACACCAGGGGCAAAACATTTTTCAGAAATAGTGGAAGTTTGTAAAGGGTTTTGTGAAATGTACTGTACATCTTTACATAAATTAAAAGGACTCTTGTGCTTTACCTCAGATGCATAAACACTCCTCCCATGAGAGATCGTCCTCACGAATCAAGCGACAATAGTCCACAATGACAATATTATGCATGTTGAATATTGTGGTAGATGAGAAGAAAAATGCCTGGTCACTAGTGTGATTTGTGGTGTGTGTGTATATGTGTGTGTGTTTTTTGGGGTTGTGGGGGGGTTCAGTAGCATCCCATTACCATACAGGGTTACTCGTTCTGACTGAAAGCCAGATGCACTATGCTTTGATTCAATATCCTAAGTGCCTTTCTGCTGAGGCAGCAGCAGTGTGTGTGTGTGTGTGTGTGTGTGTGTGTGTTGTACAGTGCTGATGCTCTGCAGCTTTAGGTGAGTTTATTTCAGTAAAACGATTAATAAGAGCTAATGGAGACAGACGTCGGCACACTCAAATGAATAGACTCTAAAGGCATAGAGAAACAGTGGATCCACAGACAGACAGATAGACAGACAGACAGACAGACAGACAGACAGACATAGATAGATAGATAGATAGATAGATAGATAGATAGATAGATAGATAGATAGATAGATAGATAGATAGATAGATAGATAGATAGATTTTCTGTTTCTGGGTTTTATTAGGGTCTTTAAGGTCTACTTATTATTTATTATTTTTCATTAAATTATGAAATCGTTTAGGGTGAGTGACTTAGGGTAGGATTTCCCTGAAGATCCTTATCCCACTAAAACTCTATTGTTTGGTTCTGTAAAGTTTCCCCTAAAGACTCTCCAAGCCAAAGAATCCTATTCAGTCCTAGACTTAACATTTGTTTTAATGTACTGATGTTTTTTTTGTTCTAAGACTGAAACATTTTTTATTATTTATTATGGGTTGTAACATCCCTAAGGCAGGCACTGCTGAGTTTACCAAGACAGACAGACAGACAGGTTTTCAACCATGGGAAAGTCTTCAGAAGGCCTTTCTGATTTCTTGGAGATATGACGAGCGAGAGACAGACAGAGAGGGAGAGACACAGAGAGAGCTAGATAGAAACAGATGGAGAGTGAGAGAGAGAGACAGATAGACAGAGAGGATGAGAGAGAATAAAGCTGATGAAGGAATAACTGTTTATATCTGTCAGGCGAAGGCAGATACAAGTGCAGATATTTATTAAAGTGCAAAAAGAAACGAAAACTGAAAGTAGTAAAACAAATAGAATAAAATAGAATAGAATAGAAAGACTTTGTCACTGTATGGCTCTGCTTCTGTTGGTGTCAAAGTAACAGACATATAATAAGAGCAAGAATACAATAAACTAAATAAAAACGTAAAGTAAGTAAAAAAAAAAAAAAAAAAGTTTAAAGTACAAATTTATATAAAGTGCAATAGTTTAGAGTATAAGTACTCCCCTGAGATACAAACACTAGAGCAAGGCTGTGGTTTTCATCATCAAGAGATGCAAGACAATGAAAGTGAAACACAGGAACATAAATAGTGTGACACTAATGAGAATAATTGTGGAGAGGGACAGCACAAAGTCCATACAATGTGCGCCCTCTGGTGGTTTGGTGTGTTAATGCCTGGTGTACCTATTAACTAATGTGTTTTAGTAACAAAAAAACAACAACAGATAAAACGTGTCATTATTTCATAAATATAAAATTGTAATCGAAGGTAAAATGCTGTTCCATAAGAGGAATAAAACATATACACACCATCCCATCACTGATTATATATATATTTTTTATTCCTCACGTAAGATGTTGTGTGTTTGTGTGCAGGTGTGGCTCCTCTCAGCACCTTGGATGAAAATGTGTGTCGGATCTGCATGGACGCTGTGATCGACTGCGTCCTGCTTGAGTGTGGTCACATGATCACCTGCACCCGTTGTGGCAAGAAAATGAACGAGTGTCCCATCTGCAGGCAGTACGTGGTCCGAGCTGTACATGTGTTTAAGTCCTAAACACACAAACACACTCACACACACATCCGTGCACACTGATAGCCTCCATCTTCCTGACTGAATCCGCTTCTGCAACCGGTGAAGGTTACACATCCTAAATTCCTCCACAAGGGGACAGTTCGGTTAGGGTCTGAATTTGAACACAGAGGCTCTGTTTATGTTTGGAATGCACCCTTGTTGATTTCTCTTAATGACCCAGAGGTGTGTATGACCTTGTGTATATCACACAGCACAAGGAAACATAGACGTTTTTTAATGGGGTTTCTAGCTATCTAGTGTGCTAAGTACCTAGCAGTGTATGTAGCTGATTCCATGTATAGATGGAGACAATCTAATGTCTGAGACGTGAAATGTCACACTCCTATTCACGCTTGTACACAGCTTTATCTGCCATATTCAAAAGGCAACCGCAATCAAATTCAGCAGTGCCTTTCTGGCTAAAAGCAATGGCACTGACATGTAACACCCAGTTACTGGCTGTCTAACATTCATCTAACAAAGCTGTAAAGTAATTAAAGTAATCCTGGGTTACTTGGGGAAGAGAAGTGGACAAGGGCACATTGAAAACAGTACTGAATGCAGCCATGTGTACTGTGTGTGTGAAGGTCTAAGATGAAAGAGTGAAGTGTGATGGTCCTCCTTGCTGTAGCAGAACTGAAGCCAGCAGTGATTAGAGGTGCCAAATGTACTCATCATTACTGATCGATTTATTGTGTTTTAAACACAGTATTTCTCTACTGTGTTTATCATGAAACCCCTACAGTGTAGTTCATATTAGCATATTAGCTAAATACTAAATCAATTCGGTTCTAAAATGCAATACAGACACTGACTGGAACTTTACAAACAATATTTATCTTTATCTTTTACATATTTGAACACTTGCAATCCTTCTTCCCAAAGGCCATTGAGGTTAATATTTAGGTTTTGTAGCTAATGTTTAGCTTTGGCAGTTTAAACCACTTGAAGCTTTTGTTTTGTATGGAAGTCACCTTATTTTATTTCATATATGTATAATTCTTAGTTATTTTATTATACTTAATAATTCTTGATGACACTAATTTGTGTTGATACCAGCTATCTGTTTCGCTAACATCCTTCACTGGCAACCCTTCGTTGCTATTGTTAAGCAGCTAGCTCAATTTAATACTTTATTTTGTGACTGTTAGCTAGCTAGCTGTTTATGATTACCTATTAATATGTCGACCTCTGTTGTAATGCTCACCAGCCTGATAGATTTAATATTTTAAAGTATTAAACAAAATATTTTTAGACTTAAGCTAGCTAGCTAGCTATACAGATGATTATTTAGCTGTTTATGTTTAGCTACTTTAGTGACAACCCTATAGTTAGCTAGTTAGCCTATTCTGTTTGATCCCAACTTGCTATTTTAGCTTCTATTCATTGTAGGATTATTTAATTTGTCACAGTATTTTGTTTTTATGAGAATCTTACATATACCCGCAGTTATAGCTGTGTATCTGCACGAACATTTGATAAATTCAGATTTTGGTAGCTGCTGCAGTTTAAAGCGAAGTTCTCTGTGTGTGTGAAATGCCTCCTTATTTTATTTAATACTATTATAATTATTGTTTAATTTTATTTAATAACTGGTAGTTAGCTGCTATGTTTTGCTACTCCGTGTACAATCTCCTTGGTATAACATTTATGACATTTTATGAGGCTAACAAGCTATGTTTTGCTAACATACTTCACTCAATTCAATCCCTTATGTGGCTCTATTAGCCAGCTATTTTTGTTAGCTAACATGTTCCGATAGCCCCTTTCTGGTTACAGCTCTATGATATAAGGCTAGCTGGCCTTTTCTTGTTTGATCCCAAGTATTTTTCTTTTTCTTAATCTTTCACCATGAATTAGAGGGTTTTTTTCTCACAGTATTTTGTTTTTATGTGAACATTATACAGATACATAGTTATAACAGACCTGTGTGTCTGCACAGATATAAAATTTGAAAAATTTACCAGGTGGTCAACTGATTCTCCAAATAGAAATTATTTGGTGTTATGTGCATACAGGTTGCACCAAAACCATGCCCTATTCTCTATTCTTTAGTCACTATTCCCTGCTCATTATTTCCTACTCCCTACTCAATATTCCATACCCCCTGTTCATAATTCCCTACTCAATATTCCTTGCTCACTATTTCCTACTCCCTACACAATATTCCTCATTCCCTGCTCATTATTTCCTACACAATATTCCTTGCTCACTATTCCCTACTCACTATTCCCTATTCACTACTCCTTACTCAATATTCCTGGCTTTCTTTTCCCTACTCACTATTCAATGTTCCATTCTCATTATTCCTTGTTCAGTATTCCCAACTTGCTATTCCTTGCTCAATATTCCATACTTGCCACTCAGTATTCCTTGCTCACTGTTCCTTATTCTCTACTCACTAATCAGTGTTCACTTCTCAATATTCCCAACTTGCTATTCCCTGCTCAATATTCCCTACTCACTAGTCAGGATTTCTTTGCTCACTATTCCCTCAGTATTCCTTACTCACTGTTCCCTATTCCCTACTCACTACTCAATATTCCTTGCTCTCTATCACCTAACTCAGTATTCCTTACTCACTGTTCCCTATTCACTACTCAATATTCCCTGCTCAATATTCCCTACTCACTACTCAATATTCCTTGCTCACTATCGCCTAACACAGTATTCCTTGCTCACTGTTCCCTATTCCCTACTCACTATTCAATGTTCCCTTCTCAATATTCCCAACTTGCTATTCCCTGCTCAATATTCCCTACTCACTACTCAATATTCCTTGCTCACTGTCCCCTAACAGTATTCCTTGCTCACTGTTCCCTATTCCCTACTCACTACTCAATATTCTTTGCTCACTATTCCCTACTCTCTACTCAGTGTTCCATACTTTATATTCCCTGCTCAATATTCCCTACTCACTATTACCTGCTAAATATTCCCTGCTCAATATTTCCTACTCACTACTCAATATTCCTTGCTCACTATTCCCTACTCAATATTCCCTATTCCTTGTTCACTATTCCCTGCTCACTACTCCCTACTCAATATTCCCTATTCCTTGTTCACTATTCCATACTCAATATTCCCTGCTCACTACTCCCTACACGTGGCAAAGTGCATTATAGGTATTCTGAACCAGGGATTTGACTGACAATGTTGATTTGTTTCTGTGTAGACAGCTAAAAAGATTTTATTCAGTATTTAATTTAACCCATTCAGACAAAGCCAGGAAAAAGAAATCCAGACGGCAAGAAATTTAGTCATATAATTTACTCCACCCTTTTATGTGAGTTTTGAAAACTGCATTTACAAGCTGCATGGTGTGTTATTTTCCCGCATTTCTAATAACGTACGATTCTGCCACGAATATTACGGTTTGTCCCTTTTCATACGAAGATTTTTATTTCAGTCTGTAAAACTGTAACACTGTATTATATGCATAGAATGTACACACACGTACACACTGTTGCCTGTACAATAGATGATTTTTGGAGAAACCGATGAAAATAGGATTACAGTCTGAATTATTTGTGAGGACTTGAATCATGCTCATGTCTCTTATCGTGTGTGGGTTTAATGTGCAATTTCTAAAAGGTGTCACTTGTAGGAGGCGAGCAGACGACACGCACTATAGATCTATGTAAGAAAATTAAACACTTTTGAGGGTTGTTATATTTTGAAACTTTTTATTTTGTTAATATTAAAGATGATTTAATGAATTTAATAAAATATGGAACCTTGAATTAATACAAAAGGGTTTTCTTGTGTATTTTGTTATTGCTGACTGGGAGGAGTTTGAATTATTTACGTTATATGCTTTTAATAACGGTGGCTTAGTGGTTAGCACGTTTGCCTCACACCTCCAGGGCTGGGGGTTCGATTCCCGCCTCCGCCGTGTGTGTGTGGAGTTTGCATGTTCTCCCCGTGCCTTGGGGGTTTCCTCCGGGTGCTCCGGTTTCCTCCCCCAATCCAAAGAAATGCATGGTAGGTTGATTGGCATCTCTAAATTGTCCGTAGTGTGTGATTGCGTGAGTGAATGAGAGTGTGTGTGTGTGCCCTGCGATGGGTTGGCACTCCGTCCAGGGTGTATCCTGCCTTGATGCCCAATGACTGCCACAGGCTCCCTGTGACCCGAGAATAGATCGGATAAGCGGTAGACAATGAATGAATGAATGCTTTTAATAACTCAGATATATTGCTAGTGATGTGAATTAAAAGACGGTGATATTTTTTGATAAGAGCTGCTGATGACTTTAGATTGAACGTAATTGTGTTTCTGACCAAAATGCTCCTTTAAGCATTTTATTTCCCAAATTTAAATTAGAAGAAGAAGAAACCAAAGCATTCAAAAAAGAAAAAACATCCTTTATTTTTTGTCAATTATCTGTTTTTCATACATTTGTGTAATAAATAGTCAGGGAACGATGCAGCATTGTCATCCTCCCTCCATCACACACGGCAAACTGCTTTCATAGAATTTACAAACTGAAAAATAATAAAAAATAAAGCTTGACACAAGCTGAAATCCTGCACGCGCTCTCTGTGGCGCCAAGCGAGCCCTCACCTCCAAAATATATATATATATATTTATATATATATACTTATTTATTTATATATTCACAGTCTGAGTATTTACACTGAAGGAAAGCAGGCAGAAAAAAAGACGTTTCTACAAGAAACAATCTTTAACGGGAGAACCAAGACACGTCAGCTCTCCCAAAAATATCATCTTATCATCTCAAATTAGTTCTGCTGGTAAAAAAAGATGCACCGATACTCGATGTCTTACTGTATCGCAATAAAAAGTCCCCGATCCTTCGTACAAACGTTTCGCCTGTACAGTATGAACATAAACGCAGAGTGAGAGAGAAAGAGAGAGACACGCCCACCCTGATGGGAGCATGAAAGGAAAGGAGGTGAGAGGGAATAAAGTACTAGTGTTACAAACAGAATACACACACAAACACACACACACATTCTTACAGAAATAACACAGCAGGGTGGAATTAGAATGTACCCAAGGAGAAAAATTGGCACCAAATATAAATCACTTTCTGTCCTCAGCATTTAGCTAATTAGCATAATGCTATGATCCATCAGTGAGCATGAGGAAGCATAATACAGCTCAAAGGACAAAATACTATACAGGTGAGACAAGTGACGATTGTGCAGTGTGTGAAATTAGCACTAGAGGAAAGACCAGTATGATAAAGCTTGAAATCTGAAACTACATGCCATTATGTGATTAATACATTGCATGTGTGTGTGTGTGTGTGTGTGTGTGTGAGAGAGTTTTAATACTAGGTATTAGTGATCAAGCATTCAGCTTAAACGGGTGTAATGAAAGCAGCTCTGTGGATATAGAATAAAATCTAAAAACGGAGTCTTCAGAAACACCAACTTCCATACTGTAGTAAGTACTCGAGCTGATCATCTGCTGGACAATAAATTCACGATATGTCTAGCACATTTACTATGGCAGACACTTGGCTGTCCTCTAAGGTCCCTTTTTTTTGGTGTTCTTCATTAACTCTTCCATACGTTTAACCGACAGACAGAACCGTCCCACCGATACAATATGTTCCTGTGATAATATATTAAACTGGAATTAATGCCATATTATCACCGTGACACAGTTAAATACTTAACGCATATTGAGCAAAGATGCTGTCTGGTCAACTCTCTCTCTCTTTCTCTGTGCAATTTGTTTTGCAAAAATAAATGTCCTCACTATAATTCCGAAGGCTGATAATTACAGTAGACAACCAGCAGGGGACAGCAAACACATAGACAAACATGCAAAACACACAGCAACCTGAAAAGGCATTAAATAAGCAAATGGGGGGGGGACGAACACTGTTGAAAACTAGCAGATGACGGAAGTGTGCGAGGCGACGTGTGTAAGCGAGCCTGAAGTTTGAGTAGTGTGTCTGAATTTGTGTGCGTGTAGTGGCCAGCAGGCCTGTGCCCGTGTGGATCCTTAGGAGCGTACAGTATAGAAATAAAGTCTGTAAAAAGAGGAAAGAAGCAAGCGGATGGGCGAAGACCCGCCTAACACACAATGACTTGTGTGTAGACGTTGGAAAGGGAAGGGTGACTGGGGTGGCCGTCCTTCTCTCTCAGTGGAAGAGTGGTAGAAAATTCATGTTGTGGTCTAAAGAGCACCGGTGTGTAAATCGTAAACAATCATTGGATGGATTTATTGGTATAAAAAGCCCTACACACGTAGCTGCTCTAACTGCAGAGTGGAGGGTGGAGGGTGTGTGTGTGTGTGTGTGTGTTGTGTGTGTTACCCCCAACACCCTCCCTGCTTCGTGGCGCTCGACAGTGCTAGTTGAGCGTCCCCCTGCAGTTCTCGGCTCCGCACAGACAAGGGATCTTCACATCCTCGATGGGGAACTTGTAGTCGTAGGTAATCTCCTCGTTGACGTTGATCGGCTGGCGCGAGTAGATTACAATCTTCTTCTGAGACTCCACCGTAATCACCTTGGCGTAGCAGTTGGGCTGTGGGACACACGTACACAAGGCGAAACATTAACAGCGTGCAGATTTCAACTGATTTAGATAGACTTGTTACACCATTCAGCTCACAGAAAGCTAAAGAATTGTAAGTGAATATAAAACATTGAGTGGAAGGAGGAACACGCATTCTCTCTCTCTTGTCAATCACAGTGACAAGCCAATCGTTGACTTCTGTTAGCCGATGTATGCTGAAGAGGGGAGATCGCACTTTCCTCCGAATGTGATGCTGTATGAGCAGCTGTTGAATGCAATTGACTGGATTCACGTGTTTCAGGGGAAGCAAATTAGACATACCCTATGCAAGTTCGCAATCTGACCTTACACACATTCTGGAGTCCTGATGGAGTAGTACACGTCTAATCTGCAAGGCGGCAGCGGATCAGAGGTTTGAAATGGCTATTCTTTACAGAAATTCACTCTGCTTCTATTTTGTCTGTGACTGGGGTAACACGAACATACAGACACATGGAAACAATACTTTACGTTACAAATTTTGGATTTCATAAACAACACAAAAACACTAGAACACAAACTGGAGTGGGGACGAGGAGACGAATGAAGTGACTGACCTAAGTGGTAATAACATAGCATAAATGAAGCATGAGGAAAGCATAGCAAAGGAAGCAATATTCCTGGCTAAATTATGAACTAGTCTGAAAGCTGGTGAAAGACCACCAAAGGGATGTCTCAGTGATGTTCCACATTGTGTTGTGTGTATACATTATACAGCCAATGTTTTGTGCTAACATGACCATTACAGACGTATGTGAACTGTTAGAAGAACAGAATAGGATGTGTAAGATCCTTGTATAGAATGTCTGTATGCAGTAGCATAACAAACTGCCTTCACTGGAACTAAGAGGCCCAGATCTGTTCCAGCATGACACATGACACCTGTGTCACAAAGCGATATGGTGTGTCTCCAAGGTTGGAGCGGAAGAACTTGAGTGTCCTGCACAGAGCCCTGACTCTGACTTAACCCCACTGAATACCTTTGGGATGAACTGGAACACTGACTGAACCCCAGACCTGCTCATCCAAATATTAGTGTCTGATCTCACTAATGCTCTTGTAGCTAAATCTATCTATCTATCCAACTATCTATCTATCTATGGACACAAATCCCCATAGCTACAGCTCTCCAAAATGTACTGTGAGGCCTTCCCAGAAGAACAGAGCTTATTATAACATCAAAGAGGGGGATCATTGTGTAATAGGATCGTCAAAAATGTATGGGTGTGAAGGTCAGGGGTGCGCATACTTTTGACAAAATGGTGTATACTTATGTCATTAAACATGACAGACACAAAATAGCATAGTCATAGTCCCAAAGATAACACTAATCAAGCTAAAACAGAAACATATTAACCAACAAAACCAACTAAAGCAAGAAACTAATTTCAAATGAGAATTAAAAATAAGATAAATAAATACAAATAAATAAATCTGGTAATTAAGTAGATACCCTGAAGTCCACAGTAGATGGCGCTGATGAGCAACTACATTCTCTAGACCCAATACTCTTCTTCTTTCGGCTTTTCCCTTCAGGGGTCGCCACAGCGAATCATCTCTCTCCACCTATCCCTATCTTCTGCATCCTCAACACTTGCACCACCCACTAGCTTCATATCCTCATTAATTCCATCCATATACCTCCTCTTTGGCCATCCTCTTTGCCTCCTACCTGGCAGCTCCATGTCCAACATTCTCCTACCAATATACTCACTCTCCCTCCTCTGAACATGTCCAAACCATCTTAATCTGGTCTCCCTAACTTTGTCCCCCAAACGTCCAACATGAGCTGTCCCTCTGATGTACTCGTTCCTAATCCTGTCCAATCTTGTCACTCCCAAAGAGAACCTCAACATCTTCAGCTCTGCTACCTCTAGCTCTGACTCCTGTCTCTTCCTCAGTGACACTGTCTCTAAACCATACAGCATGGCCGCTCTCACCACTGTCCTGTACACCTTCCCCTTGATTCTCGCTGATATTTTCTGATCACACAGAACTCCCGACACCTTTCTCCACCCATTCCAACCTGCCTGCACTCGCTTCTTTACCTCTTTCCCACACTCTCCATTACTCTGGACTGTTGACCCCAAGTACTTAAACTCCTGTACCTTCTTCACCCTGTAACCTTACTGTTCCACTTCCCTCCCTTTCATTCACACACATGTACTCAGTCTTACTACGACTGACTTTCATTCCTCTTCTCTCCAGCGCAAACCTCCACCTCTCTAGGTTTTCCTCCACCTGCTCCCTGCTCTCACTACAGATCACAATGTCATCTGCAAACATCATTGTCCAAGGAGACTCCTGTCTGACCTCCTCTGACAACTGGTCCATCACTATAGCAAACAGGAAGGGGCTCAGAGCCGATCCCTGATGCAGTCCCACCTCCACTTTGAACTCCTCTGTCTGACCTACAGCACGCACACCTCACCACTGTCCTGCTCCTCTCATACATGTCCTGCACCACTCTGACATACTTCTCTGCTACTCCTGACTTCCTCATACAGTACCACAGCTCTTCTCTTGGCACCCTGTCATACGCTTTCTCCAAGTCTACAAACACACAGTGCAACTCCCTCTGACCATCCCTATACTTCTCCATCAAAATCCTCAGAGCAAAAATTGCATCTGTTGTGCTCTTTCTGGGCATGAAGCCATACTGCTGCTCACAAATTTCCACTACCTTCCTTAACCTAGCTTCCACTACTCTTTCCCATAGCTTCATTGTATGGCTCATCAACTTTATCCCCCTATAGTTACTGCAACTCTGCAGGTCACCCTTATTCTTAAAGATCGGCACTAACACACTTCTTCTCCATTCCTCAGACATCCTCTCACTCTCTAAAACCCTGTTGAACAAACTAGCTAAAAATTCCACTGCTGCCTCTCCCAGACACTTCCAGACCTCCACCGGGATGTCATCAGGACCAACTGCCTTTTCACTTTTCATCCTCTTCAAAGCCTTCCTGACTTCATCCTTTCTAATCTTATCTACTTTCTGTTCCACAGAGTTAACCCCTTCTACTCTTTTTTCCCTCTCATTTTCCTCATTCATCAGCTCCTCAAAGTACTCCTTCCATCTCCTCTGTACACTCTCTTCACTTGTGAGCACCCTTCCATCTCTATCCCTAATAACTCTAACTTGCTGCACATCCTTCCCATCTCGATCCCTCTGCCTAGCTAACCTGTACAAGTCCTTCTCTCCTTCTCTAGTGTCTAACCTAGTGTACAACTCGTCATATGCCTTCTGCTTGGCCTTAGACACCTCCTTCTTCACTCTGCGCTGTAACTCCTTGTATTCCTGTCTATTCTCTTCAGTCCTGTCCATGTCCCACTTCTTCTTGGCTAACCTCTTCCTCTGGACACTATCCTGAACTTCCTCATTCCACCACCAAGTCTCCTTATCTTCTTTCCTCCTTCCAGATGACACACCCAGCACCTTTCTCCCTGTCTCCCTGATCACTTCTGCTGTAGTTTCCCAGTCATCTGGCAGCACTACCTGACCACCCAGAGCCTGCCTCAACTTCTGTCTAAATTCCTCACAACATTCCTCCTTTTTCAGCTTCCACCACTTGGTTTTCTTCTCTATCTTTGACCTCTTTGTCTTACAGACCATCAGAGTCATCCTACACACCACCATCCTATGCTGTCTGGCTACACTCTCTCCCACTACCACTTTACAGTCACTAATCTCTTTCAGATTGCCTCTTCTACATAGGATGTAGTCTACCTGTGTGCTCCTACCTCCACTCTTGTACGTCACCCTATGCTCCTCCCTCTTCTGAAAATAAGTGTTAACCACACCCATGTCCATCCTCTTAGCAAAGTCCACTACCATCTGTCCTTCAAGGTTCCTTTCCTTAACTCCAAACTTGCCCATCACCTCCTCATCACCTGTGTTCCCCTCACCAACATGTCCATTAAAATCCGCTCCTATCACCACTCTCTCACCCGTGGGAATACTCTCTAGACCCAATACACCTTTACAATTAGGCTGCTACATCAAAGAGATTCAAGTGCATCATGGGAAATAACCATCCAAGGCAGCACATCTAGCAGAGTGCAATCACTTGTAGCTTTTCCATCAGTGCGCAAATAATAAAGGCTTCAAGATAATATGTGACCCTTCAAATAGATCCCCTGAAAACACTGTGATTATATGATTTATTGCTGATCGAACACAATAATTAAGATTACATGATTAAAAGAGTTCCAGCCAATCACACAATGCAGACTAGATCGCCACAGGTTACCATGGTTACCAAAGGGTAGGGATTGCAGCCTGTGGTTAGAAAGAATCTGCTCATTTGATCAATCATTTCTTTGCAGAATTTGTAATGTGCAAGATAAAAGGATTCTTGAAGTACAGTGGAAACCCACATGTACTTCATGAAAGTGTGTGTGTGTGTGTGTGTGTTGTTAGACTCACGTTGCAGCTATGGTTGATAAAGCGAGCGAAGTTTCCACACTTTGTAGCATCGATGATGGTGTCGTGATCAACACGGAACATGTAGCTGCTGCCGATGCCTTCCTCCTCGTAACGCTTCTCTCTCATGTCCGCGATCACCTACACACACACACACACACACACCCCTATTAGGTACTAAGTTCTAGTATGTACACCGAGTAGATAAAGGATGAAGTATTCAGGTAAAGATATACAAATAACAAGAGCAATGAAGTCTTTATTACAACACTCGCTCTCTTCCATCATCAGCGCTTTACCACTGCTACTTGTTACAACAGCGTAATTATTATATTATAATCCCTTTCTGACTACAAGCATTTCAGAACTCTAAGGAAGTTCTGAGCTAAAATGGTGCACGCTTTACCTGTCTGATGTTCTGTCCGACGTACTCAATAACCATCTCGTCAGCGGCGATGGGTTCCATGGCAAACAGACCCCAGTCATGGATGTGACTCTTACAGAATCGGATCTTCTTCTTACGGAACTGAGGAGGAAATGTGTACGAAAAAATGTGTTAAAAATTAGAATTAGTTGGAATTGAAGTAGTTGAGCGCGTGTGTGAAGGGAGTGGACTCTCACCTTGAGCTGGTTGAATTTGAGCAGGTCACTGTCACAGCTGAACGAGGACAGCAGGCGGCGCTGTTCAGAGCGTCGCTCCGAGCCTGCTCGTGTTGAGGCGTGGGGCTGAGCTGGGATCATCCGGCCCTGGGCAACAGAAATCGGTCAATTCAGTAATGTACACTAAAAGCGTTCAACGGCGTATGAAAGAAATGAATCATTTAGCGACTAATGCAGTGTTTAATAAGTCGATTAACTCACCTGCATGTCTTTATCAGGCTCGTCTGACTGTAACCGAGTGCTGTTCAGGTATTTAATTTTGTCCTTTTTGTCGATTTTGTAGTAGCCCTCGCTACGTGCACAGCCAGTCACATGATCACGCATACCGTCCTCTCGCCGCTTTTTCTTACCCACAGGCAGACTGCCACTGCTGGTAGGTGCAAGAAGTGCAGTTAAGGAAACAACTTAGATACAGGAAGTGTTGTGTATCCTGTGCAGCGTTTCAGAAATCTAAATATCACAAAAAACAAATTTTCCATGTATTTAAATGTACTGGTTTTCCAATAAAAATAATGACTAGAATGCTGTTCAATACAAACACTACACTACAGGTTGTTAGTATGCTGAAGTGTTTAGCAGTTAAGGATATGAGGGTGAGGGACCCAGAGTGTGTCATTGAGCCAGTCATGGCCATTATCCTGCTGCAACATTTTATCATAGGTGATTTTGAGATAACGTATGTCCTCCTCGTCAATGCCTTCGTTCCAGATGTCATACAGGATGGTCATCTCCTCAAACTCGGACCGTGGCAAGAATTTTGGCCGCGGAGACGACCTCATGTGTGGGTGCATGGTGAGGAGGATCTCCTCCCAGCTCCTCCTCTGACCCCGCGTTTTCTGTAGCGGCTCTTCAAAGAGAACTGTCTGTTCCACATCCTGCACTTCCTCCTTCACCTCCTTCTTTATTTCCTCAAGTTCCTCTACCGCTTTTTCTTCCTTCTCCTTCTGAGCCAATGCTGTGGAACCATCTGGCCCTCGAAGCACCCCTGGTAATGCTTCACACTCAGGTAACAGATCCTTCACCGGGAGGTCTGGCGGAAG
This sequence comes from Hemibagrus guttatus, assembly GCA_033459395.1. Classification (NCBI taxonomy): domain Eukaryota; kingdom Metazoa; phylum Chordata; class Actinopteri; order Siluriformes; family Bagridae; genus Hemibagrus; species Hemibagrus guttatus. Next base: position 18,249,776 of record JAUCMX010000015.1, on the reverse strand, counting down.
CGACGTCATTACCTCATGAGGTTCTTGGCCATCCTCAAGTTCGGCAACGGCGGGCTTTCTGGGTCGGCCCAGTTTCTTTTTTGAAGAAGCAGAATCGTCGGGCACAGAAAGTTCTATGAATGGAACATGTTGATTATTTGGCACAGCAGCAGCATCTAAACAAGAAGATGGAACAATAGGCAGCGGGGAAGAGGAACAGGAAGTGGCACTGCCAGGTTCTTTGAATAGCGGCTTTTCGGAGGAGGACTTCCTTTGAAGAGGAAGGGCAGCAGGGGAGTCTGGGAAAACCGGGGTAAAATTCAGATCCCGACCAGGAGTGGGAGGGATGCCAGCACTAAGGAGTGGGTAAGGGAACGGGCTGCTGAGCGACAAGCTGCTACCTGTGGGAGGGGCTTCACTGGGAGTGTTGGGTGTAGCAGGTATGGTAGGTGTAGTAGGTGCTGTTTCACTGCTCTGTGATTTGCTAAGACGGGGAAGGTCACGGCCTGGTGTGCGGGGAACGTCCTCGTCGCTCGAGAGGCGTGGGGGTGGGAGGACAGAATGAGCAGGGGGAAGAGGCAGGTGAATGGTGGGTGTCTCTGCCTCTGAAGGAACAGGGACATCACGACCTGGAGTCCGAGGAACTTCCTCTTCCTCTGCATGGGGTGGGGTTGGAGGCCTCAGAGTCCCTAAGCCTTCCCGGAGGGGTTCCGTCTTCCTTTCCTCCAGATCAGTGCCCGACTCTTCTGTAGGTAATATGAAATGGAACAAGCATTAATTTACTATGAGGAGGTTTGTGGAAAATCAAGCAAAATTAATGCTCTTTGCAAACTGATAGCTTAGCTAAAAATATTGACTAGATAGAAACCTGGCAAGCACCACAAGCTAACAAACATGTGCTTAAAGAGTATGATAGATTATTGTTGTTATTTTTACTCCCAAGACCCTTCAGCTTTGAGTATCTGGTAAATGAACAGCTGTGAATATAATGATAACCTTTAAGTCGCAGACCGTCCTGAGTAGCAGTGACAGTGCTCCCTGCCTCCTCTGCCTCGAGCCGGGCTACCGGGCTCTCCTCTTCCACAGGCGCTGCAGGTGTGCTGGGAGCCTCTATCGCCGCCTCATCCTCTTCCTCAGAGGATGACGAAGGTGAGGACGAGGAAGACGATGACGACAACTGCACCTCCTTATCTTCATCCTCTGTATCCATGGAGACCTTGTGTGCTTTTTTCTCTTCCTCTTCCTCCTCATCCTCTTTCTCTTCTGAGCTGGACTCGTAGTCGGAGCTGTCGCTCTCAGAGGAGTCAGAGTCGGACCGAGAAGACCTTGAGCTGGTGTGCCCTGGTCAGAGATGCAAGAATGAAGTACATATTGTTAGTACTTTTTTAAAAAAAAAAAAAAAAAAAAAAGCCCCACAGCCATTTCTCAGTATCAATGTTCATGATAAACTGCGAATAACATACACACTGAGAGAAAAAAAAAATCACTGTATGAACATTTTGTGGAAAATGCACATTGCTCTAGTAAGTACACAAAGTAGATGACTTACACTGATCAGACATAACATTATGACCACATGCCTAATATTGTGTTGGTCCCCCTTTTGCTGCCAAAACAGCCCTGACCCGTCATGCACTGTGTATTCTGACACCTTTCGATTAGAACCAGCGTTAACTTCTTCAGCAATTTGAGCAACAGTAGCTCATCTGTTGGATCCGATCAATGAGCCTTGGCCGCCCATGACCCGGTCGCCGGTTTACCACTGTTCCTTCCTCGGACCACTTCTGATAGATACTGACCACTGCAGACCGGGAACACCCCACAAGAGCTGCAGTTTTGGAGATGCTCTGATTCAGTGGTCTAGCCATCACAATTTGGCCCTTCATCAAACTCGCTCAAATCCTTACGCTTGCCCATTTTTCCTGCTTCTAACACATCAACTTTGAGGACAAAATGTTCACTTGCTGCCTAATATATCCCACCCACTAACAGGTGCCATGATGAGGAGATAATCAGTGTTATTCACTGCACTTCTCAGTGCTCATAATGCTATGCCTGATCGGTGTATATTAAAGATGTTTACCAGTGACAGAAGCAATAAACTCTTTAATAACACTTTCGCGCTGTACCTTCATCAGACGAGTCAGAAGAACTGCTCTCACTCTCAGACTCGCTCCCGTCTTCATCATCATCAGCATCCTCCACCTCCTGCAAAAATGGCAACAAACAGATCAAACAGAGAGAAATTCATTCCACATTGGCTATGTCTGTACTGGCTATGTCTAATGATGCCAAAAAACACAGGGTTCAAACCATTCAGATACACCGTTTAAACAATCAACCTAAAAAGTCAAACACCTGGGCAACAGAAACAACTGTCAGCTACATATTTGAATATTTCATAAAACCTGAAAAAACAGTGGTTTCAAATAAAAGATGGCATGTTCCAAGTTGTTTAACGCATGTAAATATCAGGAAGTGAACGCTGACATTACGATCCACCCCAATGCCTTCAGTGTAGAGCAAAAAACATTAGAAGTGGCTTTGTTGTTCCAATACTTTTGGAGGGGACTGTGTATGGTTTGGGATGTATGACTGAATCTGGTGCTATCCGTATATTATGTTTCTAAATAGACTTATTAGTCTGAAGATTCTCACCTTGCTAGAGGACATGGTCTCTGAGATATCTACATTGGCCTCATCCTCCTGCTCGGACACAGACGACTCCTCCTTGCCCGTCTCCTCCTCTTCCTCGTCCTCTTCCTCCTCTCCTTCACTATCCAGCTCCACAGGACGAGCGTGCCTCCGTTTAGTGGAGGATGCGTCATCCACTCGGGTGCCGTCTGAGGGGACGTCTGCTCTCTCTGACTCTAAAAACATAAACTTGGTCAGCATTGGTCGACAAATCTTCAACTGTCCAGATTCATTGAGCCTGTAATGCAGACTCAAACAACACTGTGTTTCTGCCTGCAGATCTTCGACTCACTGGCAGCTTTCTATTTTATGCCCTATTGTGTAAACACTGAAGATGGTCATATGTGAAAGTCGCAGGAGATTTCAGTTACAGTCAGGCACATGTATCTTAATGTTAATAAGAATAGGAAGTGTTTCACATTGAATTAGTGTTTGAACCACAGATAGAATCACTTTTTTCAGACCCTTTTTTAAACACTAGCTGTGCTTTAAATGACCCTCAATCCGCACAAGGTAAAGTGTGTGCCGGGCTACAGAATGATGTCCCTCTCACCTTCATCCTCCAGCTCATCGTCTACAGGTGTGGACAGCCGAGCTCTCTTACTCTCTCCTGTGGAGACGGGGTCTGGAGGCTCTTTCCTCTTCACCTGGGATACACAATCACACACATATACAGTATATAAAGCAGCTGAACACGTTTTTTTTACTGCTACCTCACATTAAATTTCTCTGCCATCATCTTGCTTAGCACCTGTTTAAAGACCATTTAAAGACCTTTCACCTTCTTTATTCACCATATGACAACATTTTCATGTGGTAAAGCTACACTGGATAATCCATACCTTGAAGGACGGAAGGCGGATGGCACCTCGCAGGCCGATCCCCAGACCCATGCCCTCGTAACCGAGACCTTCGCCTTTACCCCATGTCTCCAACACACTGGGCGACAACGTCTCTTTCGGTTTCACTCGCTCTTTATCGTCCTCCTTACCCTCACCTGTCTTTACTGGGGTGGATGTTGCCTGAGACATGACCGAGACAAAAGCAAAGGTGTAAACAGACAGAGATGAGAATAATGAGGAACAGTGTATATAATATCCAAAAGAAATTAAGATCCTGCTAGTAAGTAATACATAATCTGTCTGTTTATGAATTAGCATAATTTAAAAAGTAGCTGTGCCGTTATTCTAAATTTATTAAATTCATTTGTTTGCAGTGACTTAACGTTTTGAGCTTATATGAGGAATGATACAGTACAGACTATGAAGGGGTGTGACTTGAGCACAATGGGAAGTGGTGTTTTCATTGATGAAAAACTGTTTCTTTCTTTCCTACCATGCACTAGAAAAATATGTAAAATATTTCTTTAATGATTGGTGACAGAATGCCCACCTTGGCAGATCGCTCTTTCCTTTCCCACCATTCATCAAAGGCCCTGAAGGCCACCATTTCCACCATCTTACGGTTGAGGTCTCTCTTCATGATGGCCTTCAGCTCTTTGACGATGACCATGAGCACACCGTCCACCGTGGCTTTGTGTGGGTCTTCTTTCTTCGGTTCATAGCCAGGCGGTGGTACCGACGGGTTAAACTTGGGCATGCTGGGTAAATGCCAGGGCTGAGCGTGTCCACCACTGGGAGTGTTCACCATGGATAAGGGTGGGTATGGACCACCGAACTGCATGGCACCTGCGCTTGCTGGTGTTGTTCCCCCTAGGAACTGTGGGTAAGGGTAAGCACGCTGGCTCTGTGCCATTCGGCTCAGCATCTGCGTCTGCATCTGAAATGACATGTGCACGCTGCCCCACTGAGGCAAACAGCTAATCAGATCCACAGGCATCATAGCCATCATGCCCGGTGGGTACGGGTGCATTGGGGGCAGCATTGGTGGTGGGGCAGGAAGATGGGGAGGCCCCAAGTGAGCCGGGTGCATAGGGTATGCAGGCTGAGGAGGGGGCAGAGGGGGGAAGCCAGGTGGTGGAAGCGGCATAGACTGAGGAGTTATCGGAGACACGGCCGAGTTCACCACAATGCCCTTAGCACAGTCGCTGGAGATGGGCGTGCCTGGCATCTCATCATCAGAGATTTCCATATCCTCCCCTGACGACTGGTTACCCTGGAGACACAGAGAGATAAGTTCTGGGTAAGTAAAATTCCCCAAAACAGATAGGATGCCAGAAATTGTTTTTTTTACTGTGAATTTTTCGCACTTTTGTTTCTCCATCAATTTCCCCAGAAACAGAAAGTAAGAGTAGAATTATTACAAATGTGCCCATATTAACAGTTTTCTATTAAAAAATCATCCTGAAAAGGGAGAGGAACCAAATAAATAGACAGAGGGGAAAACGGAAAGACAAAACACACAAACAGACTGTCATATAAAATATATACAATATATGTAAAGTATGTCATAAGGCTTGTTGTACACAACCGGTTTGAGCTAAAGCTGCTGTTAATGGGATTTCGATGTGGCCTCAGGCTGAAGAGAGCACGCCTAATGTCTCATCACTGACAGATTTGCTCCAGAATGTTCAGAAGAGCTATTAAGGCAGAGGGATTTTGTCAATAATGAGCAACATATAGAGTCTACACAGTGCATGAGGGGTCAGGGTTGTTTTGGCAGCAAAAGGGGCACCAACACAATATTAGTCAGGTGGTCATAATGTTATGCCTGGTCAGTGTGTATAGGTCCAGGGAGCCTCAGTGGTCCATGGAATTTATTTTATAGATAAATGGGTCTATAAAAATTGGAATAGCTTTGCATTACTAAATTTACAGCTCAGATACGATTTGTACCAATATACCAAGAAGTATACACTTTGGGGTTTAGAGTACAAAGTAAGCACTCATCTGCAGTTGATGAATGAACTGTAAGAGTTAAAAACAGGCTGAGCTTGTTATTACACACTCGGGGGCTCGTATACTACATTGTGTAGTAAGTGGGGGAAGCAGAAATGCAGCCGCTCCAGCTCTACAGGAAGTGCAGCACGAAACGGCCGAGCATTGTCTTTCCCTCCTGCAACACCCCGATGTGGCAGAGAGGAACTGAAAGTGCTCGGCTCAGCTCTGCTCACACACACACACACAAGTTTCTAGGTGATATTTCATACGAAGTATTGTAAAAGTGTTCATTCACACAAACCTAATGATATTCGTTTCGAATTTTGTTTTCGTTCGGCTTACACCAAAAAGCAAAGGTTTCAGCAACCTGAGCTTCAGACTATAGCTATTAAACATACATAAAAAAAAACCCCTCTAATATAATAAAAACAAATTTCCTTGGAGAATGAAATAGCGAAATAGTCAAATAGCGAACAGTCTTCTGAAATACTGACATATTTGTGCTTATAACCTGTTATTCGTTTATGGCATACATAACATGAACACACAGTGGTAGAGGAGCACATGTTTGTGATGTTATCTTCAGTGCTTGTGTTTCAGGCTGATTTCACAACTTCCTACACCAACTCCTGTGTTTCTGCTGGGTCCTAAATCCCTCCCTATTACCACAAATACACTGAAATCCATCACACCTGCCATTCACATAGAAACTCTCACTGAATTGTTTATTCAACTTGTAATGTCAAATATTTTTGAGTAAAACCTCATTACATGCACACAGCGATAGGTACAGAGGTCCACTGGGTCAAGAGGTCATTAGGTGGTGCTGCAGTTAGAGCCGCAATACGCTTACTTGTCACATAGTACATATCCAATTTGAGGTAAAGATAGAATTGTGGAAAATTCGGTATTTTTTAATGTCCCATTTGTCTTTTAAACATTCTGGGAATAATACTGATAACATGCATTAGCAATAACTGAATGTGTTTCTAATGCATTTTTTTTTTTTTTGAGTGCTGTTTATATAAGCATCAGCTCAAGATCTTGCGCAATGACAAAATGATGTATGCTTTAGATGCTTTTTCAATTTTTGTTTTTGAAAAAGCTCAGTGAGGTACATAGAGGTACTGCATGATAATCATAGATAAAAGAGGTGTAACTATCTGTAATATTTTTCAAGAATGAAGGACCATGATAAATTTTCATAAACTAAAAAAGTGGAGCTGTATATAATGCTTTAAATCTCAGCACTGCTCAGGTAATGTTTCTTTCTTAATAGATGTTTCTATAAGTAACCAATTTTGCTTGACATTCAGAACTACAAACTAGCGCTCCTGTGTGAAGGGAATGTTCACACCATTTAGGTCGGTGAACTTGATGAAATGACATTCCTGTCACAGCTGTACTCCTTTGGTGAACTTGGTGGTGTTATAACCATACTGTTATGTCATATAGAGATGCGTCCATGGTGAAGAGGTGTGCGTGTTTAGATGCATATAAATTGGACATAAATTACATTTATCTTTGCTAAGTAGATAAATCTGTTTGAAAGTGCAGGCTGTATATTTACTGATGTTAAAAAAATTTATAACTCATGTTTTACCGTTTCCACTTTGTCTGTTGGGGTATGTGGCCCCGCCACATTGTGCGTGTTTGAAGGTGAGGCGCTCGGTGGGTGGTGTACAGCGGAGGCAGTGCCTGGGATGGGCTCGTCATCATCGGAGTCAGGCAAAGGGGTGGGACTGATATCCTCGAGGCCGGTGCTTGGTGGACGGGGTGTGCGCGTGGTGGCAGAGGATGGTGGGATGGGGGATAGCTGAGAGGAGGAGGAGGAGATGGGACTGCCCTCCATGCGCACCTCTCCGTCTGAGTCTCCACCTTCGCTTAGGAATGGCAACTTTGTGCGCTTTTCCTTCAGTAGCATCTCAATTCGTGAGTCCAGGCTGTGACGCTCTGCCTCCAGAGTGGGTGTGCCTGGGGCGGGGGAGGGACAGGAGGTTGGCGTGGCAGGTCGTGTTTCCTCGGGCATAGGAGGCGGTTCTGGTTGAAATTCGGGCTTCGTAGGGGGCGGGGCTTGAGGAGGAGGGTGTCTGTATTCTGACTGGTGAAACTGCGGCTCAGCAGGGGGGTAAGCAGGGGGCATGGGCGGCTGATATGGTGAGAACGCGGGCTTAAAATTGGGGGTGGCCGGTGGAGGTGGAGCTTCAGGGGGCGGATTTGGCTTCTCTGCATTGCCGCGGTAACCCCCGTGGACATAATGCCTCTCTGGTCTGCGGTTGTACGCGTCCTGGAATTTGGTCTCGTGCCTCCGGGAGCGCTGGAAGGTGGGCGTGGCCTGCCTGCCAGAGTAAGCAGAATCCTGAGAGAAGGGGGTTCCAGAAGGGCGGGGCGTGATAGGCGTTGTCTGCGATTGGGGCGTAGCATCCTGTCTAAGGCTTGAATATGCTGTGTCCATTGAGAGCGGCGTGCTTGTGCTGGTGGACCCACTTTCAGAGAGGCGACGTAACGGTTCACAAGACTACGCACACACACACACACACACACACACACACACACACACACACACACACACACACAGCACGTAATTAGCATAACATTAAACTGAAGGCTACAAGTTTCCCTTACTGGTTAGTTACTCCATTAATATACATTTTTGCAGTGTAGCACCTTGGAGTCCAAAATATATCAAATTCAAGGTAAAATCTAAGATTTTATGATGGACTGACAGAACACATAAATTGAGCATCGCTGAAATGTGTATTTATGATGCACTGAATCACTTAGACAGACATGAGCTGCGTCTCAAAAGGTGCATTCTATGTACCAAAAAGCTTACCGAGAAGTACACAACTGATAACAAGATAATGTACTAAACACTGGACACTTTTTATACAGTGCCTCCTCTATCTAGCAGGCTAGGGCACAACCACCAGAGGGTGCTGCAATTTCTATTTCACTGAAAGGCCAAAGAAAGAACCCTGTTATCCAGTGGATGCAAATAAGGAACGAAAACATTTAAAGTAGGCCTAAAATGTAAAATTGGGTTTTTTTTTTGCTCCTCTGAAGTCTGGTTCTGGCGGGTTCGACATTATGAGGTGAGGGACCACATTGTTCCTCGTCATCTCCATTGGGAGCGTAAAGCTGGTTTTGTGTCGGTCGTTGACACAAACGTTTTCTACTTAATACACTTTACCTACAGAATCCACACAGGAACTCTATTAACCAACCCGAGCACATTAACACCCGAGGCCATTGGCCATTTTTAAAATCTGTTCCATGTGTAGTAATTTAAGGTAGTTTCCCCTAACACTAAAAGCCTCTGCGCATCTACTTGAACCCTTTTCAAACCCCCAAACCTGTTACGTCTCATGTTAACCCCTTATCTCATTTGATCTCTCTCCATTTTCAGAAGAGTAAACAGTGCCCAGTATCCAACAGTGCATCAGTTTTATCCTCTCAGAGTATTGAATGGTAACGCGATGCTTACCAGCAGAGCCTCGGCTAGGCTACGTGGCGACACCTCACTCGTCTCCTCATCTCCCACTGGCACTGTCAGGGGCGTAAAGCTCCCGTTTATCAGTCGCTGGACGTAACGCAGCCGATTCTCACCTGAGCAGGTAGACTCTTATTAATTAACTGCACCGACTTTTTATAGCTGACATTTGTGTTTATAGATAGTCTTAAATAAATTCTGTCAAAAATGAATAGCATTAAAAATGACTAAGAAAATGTTTTTTTTTGTTTTTTTTAAGCCTGTGTGAAAATTCCTTGCTTTTAAAACGGCATTGGTTCTCTTACGTACGCTGTTGTGCATTTTATAAAGACATAAGGATTCCTTGAAAATTATTTACATTGATTAATTACATAATGCTGGGAAAGCTTTAAAAAAGTGCTTGTTTCCAATGGCACATATTGTGCACATAACTAATATACTACTGCATATATTAACATAATATTATTATATTATTTCAGCTGCTTGGTTTTTTTTTTTTGTCGTTCTTCATGTCTTCCCAATGCTTTGGGAAAATATTTACAATATCCAGTCAGTCACATAAAGCTATGAATAAACAGTAGCGTACCATGCAAAGTCTTAGGCACCCTTATTTTGTTTTACATTAGTTATGCCTCAGAGGTTTATGTTATAAATCCTGCATTACTAAGTCAGTAAAAAGAAATTTTTTTCAAACATTATTTTTCAGATCTCCAAGATGCTTTGACAAACTTACCAACCAATTTCCTCATAAAACTGCACCACAAATATTGGCTTCGTGTGGTTAATTACTGTTTTGTGCTTGTTATACAAGTTTTTTAATGTAGGAAGGCATCTTTACTCCACAGCATTTTTTTTTATATGTGCCAAAAACTTTCTATCTATCTACTATAAGAAAGATTTTATAATTTATTCGGATGTGTTCTTACATTTAGGGCATTTGATAAAGGATCTTATTCCGAGAGATTTACGTTTACAGTTATCGCA
>JAUCMX010000015.1:18139786-18237286 GCA_033459395.1 Hemibagrus guttatus | reverse complement strand
TCCGGGTCTGGACATTTTAATGTGTCCGATCGATTAGTTTTATAATCAACTGTGTGCGCGTTCGCTGATTTACATTACATGGTTTGAAGATACTGCCTCTTTTTTTGCGAGCCAACACATATTGTGTGTCTCTAGCCTGGGCTTTCTCTCTGGGTCTCTCCCACAATACACCTCTATAGAGCGCTAACTGCGTTTTCGTCGTTGCAGATTCGACACGACATTCAGCTATACTATTCTACTCAGCCGACAAACGCATGACGTTATCTGAATATGAACTGATTAGACACACTTGTGGGAGTATAATGAGGCATATTATTTGGTGGAATGACCATCTTGTGATCATCCCTAAACAAATAAACAATGTTCGCGAAGGAGTCGAATGTGCTGGTTGCATTTACATCGACGGCAAATACAAGATGGACATGGGGGTCCGGTGATAGAGGACTGACTCGGGACACGATTGAATTTGTTTCACTAATCAGACTGTGTCCCGAATCACTAAAATGAACACGACCCCTTTTCACAAAGCCGCACAATCACACAAAATTGCGATCATCTTTGGAAGAAACTCGTACAAATATGGTGCTTCCGTCCCGGAAGGAGCGTTTTACATAAGAAAACGTAACAAATCGTTGTCAGCATTATTATTAATAGGTGTTGGGCAAAACTAAAAATATAAACTACATTTTGGTCATTTATAGTTGTAAAAGAGCGTGTTTAAACGGCTCCCTCCGTGGTGAACATTGTCGGTATTTGGTGTCGGGCAGTTGGCTGGTTAACAGCGCTTTTCCGTTCTGACCAATCAGAGCTCAGCACCATGTCGGCTTGCGCTATTAGAGCGTCGCGCGCCAGTCCCTCCAACAGAGAGCAGAAAGGGCTGAACATCAGCGCGGCCATTTTCTCCCAAGCTGGAGCTCCATGGCCAAAATGGGCTTCCTTTGTTTCTAAAGGGATCTAAAGCTTGATTTCATCATCATCATCCTCCTCATCTTGATGGACTATTGAACACATTACAGTGTTTCTGTGTACAGGATTTCAGAAGAAGGAAGATGAAATGTTGGATCATATCCCTTTGATATTTTTAAGCTTCTGTGCTTTTTTTTTTTCTCTTCTCTTCCTGGAATCCATCTTTGTCCTACCAAACTAGGTCATGGCACACCCATATAACCAGTATTTTCTTTCTAAAGTTAAAAGGCTACTTAATAAAACAGCTTGTAACTGATTATATAACTGCTTTAATCAATGTAACAAATACACATGAAAGCTCTGAGGCCCTACACTGTGCAAGGCCAAGTATGAATGTGCCTTTGAGTAAGTTTATCTTTATTGTCTTTGCTTAGTGTTGTTTTTTTTTTTATTATTATTATTATTATTATTATTATTCTTACATTTGGATTTTTTTTTCTTTATTTTCATGATTAATCAGGATTCATGGCACTTATTTTGTGAGCTTATTTAACTATTCACTTGCATGGCTGTTTTTGTTTTGTTTTTTAGATCCATTCAAATTGATTGCTTCTCACATTTCAGAAAACAAGCCAGGCCAGAGAGAGAGAGACAGACAGAGAGACAGAAAGAAAGAAATGAAAGGACGATTGGCCTTTAGCATAGAAATGCTGAATCACAGGTATGATGTGGTTGTTGGTATGAAGCCATAATATCTGCAATAATAACCAACCACCATGTCCTTGATATGGCAGTAGATTTTTATGAAGGATCATCAGACCCATAAGTAATACTCCTCAGGACAAGTCATTGACAAATAATAAGTCATCATTAATCTGCTATTAAACTCACAAACCTCTTTCTATAGACATTTTCATTAACTGAACACTATAATGTAGTCTAAACCTATTTGACCTTGTCAAGGACTTTTTTTTTTTGCTTGTCTGTGGAGTTTTTAATCTCCTAACAGCATATTGCTCAGATTTCTCCCTCTCTCTCCTCTCCCCTGTCACTCCAAAACACACAGTCAGTAAAGCTCTAGTGGAGATATTTACCTTTACACTGGCTTGGAATAATTTTATCAGGCCTAAACGCAGCAGAAAGAGGAACGTTTTCATTCCCATCGTCGGATCCTTTAACACAGGGTTTTTACAGAGGGGTCGGCTTGCGACGCCTCTGAGCAACAAAACCAGAATAACCATCTTTTCTGCCTGATGGTGCTTTTTTTTTTTTCTTAAGAAAATGAAATCCAGCATAATTTAAGAGCGCAGCCTCTGAGGAGTGAAACTGCTGGAAATTCTTGGGGCTGATTTTTGTTAAGAACCTTTATGCAAACCATCCCCCTCATTTTCTTGCTGAAGACAGGATGAAGGGGGGGGAATGCATGAGCTCTTCATTTCTCAGAGACAGACAGAGAGCTTTCATCAGCTTTTATTAAGGTAAAGGACATTTTACTGTAGGGGACTTTTTTTTTTCTTTTTTTTTTTTTTTTTAAGTGTAAGCTTTTTTTAAATATATATATAATATATTACATCCATATAGTTATAACATTTGCATTTATTACCATGACCTAATTTACAAATATTTGCAAACCAAACATGAATTGCTTTTTCTCTCTTTTTTTTTCCAACCCTACAATAGCCTTTTTTTTCTGCAATAAACTGCAAGTCTGCACCAGGATAAAGAATTACTTATTATGAATACTTTTCCTTTTTATTTTTTAATCTGAATTTGAAACTCTCCTTTTTGTCAAGTTGAAAAACATGCTGTTCTTTAATGGCTGCTTAGCTGTTGTCTGTTTTCAAAATGGCGGAGTCTCTAACAACAGCAGCAGGATGAAGAAGAAGCCGGTACGCCATTTCTGGGCGAGCCATACTCGGATACTATCTCACTAAATAGTATGTGAATACTACTTCAATTGAAGTTTCTCGATTACGTTATGTCTTTAAACATTTCCATGTCGTCAAATAAGACGACGAGGCTAGACTTTAAAGATCACATCCAACCGTACTAAACAGTGTGTCTAATTAATATGCGACGTGACGTTCTGACATACTAGTATAGGGCAGTATGAATGCTTTGGAGCGTAGCCATGGTGACCTACTAGCCCAATAGAGGCGCAGCTTCCATTTCACGCTCAGACACTTTTTAACGTTTTGTTCTTCTTGTTTTGGTTTTTTTTTTTGGTTTTTTTTTAATGGGGTTTAAGGTTTGGCTCCAAAATGGCGGGTTTGATCCACATAAGGACGTAAAAGTAGTTTAAGATTTTCAGCTGCAGAGCAAAACGGGCTCATTTCGTGATCTGTAACCCCACCTTCGAGAATGTTCCACACAGTAACTCGATACAGGACGAGGCTGCAGAGTAAACAAGAGGCAGAGAGAGAGAGAGAGAAAGGACATTTTGTTCTATGAATTTGAGCACACGTGATATGTCTGCAAATAGTGAGTGGTTTGTGGTGTGTATACTGTTTCCCCATTTTGTGCATTAATTAAAATGTATTTTATAGATTGCAGTGTAATGCATGCACTTTCAAAGGCAACTGTATGTCTATTTATTCCTCCTCTGCACCTAGGCTGAGAGCTGTGTAAGAAACTACCTACATTTTCAGAGAATTTTATAGTCAGATATTTAGCAATAATAACACAATAGTGCTTATTGGTCATTTTAGGCTTTTTTGTTCCACCTAGAATTCCTGTTTTGGAAGGGGGGAAAAGAGGTAGAACGTGTCTAGTGTGAACTGGGCTCACTGCAGTGCACTAGTGAAAAAGTGATCTGTGGCTCATACTGAATATAGATCCACGAAATACAACACCGACCATCAGAATACAGCTGGACGTAAGCAGTATGAATGTAATTAACAAATGTGAGAACATGGACGTGGCGATCTTTTTTAAAAAAAAAAAAAAAAAAAAAAAGCTGACTATCATGCAGTCGGTCTAACCTTATAACATAGCAGGAGTAAAAACTGGAGCAAGGTGGAGGGCACACGCAGCTCCCTCAGAAGTGCTTTTGTCTGGTTCTATTTTAAACACAGAGAGGGACGGACAGAGAGAAACCCTGCTGTCAAGAATCTGGTTTCATTTGCACCGGATCCATAAAGAAGATTACCGTCATTTGAATAGGTATCTGTCAGGCCATGTTTGTGAGTACACTCCGACAGAACGGCTGGTTTAGGAGCTAAATCAATGTTGGCTGGTTAAAGATCTGCTGATGTGGAGAGTTTCCAGTGGATTAAGTTTAGGGTTCAAAGGTCAGATTATATGGTTAAACCTGACTACAGGGTTTGCACACTGTTTGTATTTAAATAAAGCATTTTGAAATGTAAGTACTGTTTATTGAGGCTTGCTTCAAAAGTGATTGAATGAGTGAGAATTTTGAAGGAAATGTTATTTAATTGTCTTTCTATCTAATTCTGTATGTAATTAGTGTTTCTTCTTAATCAGTACTTGAAATGAAATGCTGAAGATTTTTTGATACTGAAGGACCTAAGGCTGGGAAATATGGCGTTCAGGAAGCATCTATTTTTATTTATATATATATATATATATATATATATATATATATATATATATATATATATATATATATATATATATATATATATAATAAAACAGATAATACAGGACGATCCCTTAAACATCCTTGAATTTAATGAAGTTTATTTCAAGTGCCGCAGATTAATGATGTTTAAGAGGATATGGATTACTAACAGTCTATTCTTAGTAACAATAATTACACAACTCCGTGTTAATTCATTAAAACAAGCAAGACTTTTTTTTTGTATCAGTTGGATATGTAAAAATACTAATGTTTCTTTTGTATTATATAGAGATGTGAATTGTGCATATTTTTTAAGGCCCACAGTCTTTTTTTTTTTTTTTTCCCCCCCCGCTTAAGCGTGCTCTCTCTCTCTCTCGGTCTTTCATGCGCGCTCTCTCTCTCTCTCACAAACACGCAATCGAGGGTCTGACCGGCTTGTTGTGTGAATCATTTACACATTCCTATCGCCTATGTATCTATGTACATATAAATCAAGAATAAAGCACTCTATAGCACCGAGAGTGTAGGTGTGCATGTGGGTGTTACAGCAGGATATGAGTCACTTGGAGAATTCATGGAGAAAATCTGGTTTCACTGCTTGCCTCTAAAACACCGCCCTCAGAAGCTGTCTTTCAGATGCCATGTCATTAAAGGCTGTTCCATTTTTAAGGGTGTTTCACATATACCAATGAAATGCAGCCTGCTTTCTGAGTGTGTTTTACTGTACCTCAATCTGAAAATGGGAAGAAAATTGTATCAGTAATGGTACATGTCAAGTCAATGAGAAAGCGAGTGTGCAGCAGATCACATGGGACGGAGCGTTTTCTGATGACACCTCATGGCGTTCTGTAGACCTTTTTTTTTGTGCATATGATTACAGAGTGTGTCGTCTACATCCGGCACAAGTGAGTGGAGTTACATTTGTTTTACATTTACCTCATTTGGTTGATCCTTTTAGCCAAAGTTACATAATTGAGAAGTTCTTTAGGGTTGAGACACCCAACAGTTGCAATTAGACGAAGCTGGAATTTACACTCAATATCTTCCTATTACTATACCAGTCCCCTAACCTCTGATCCACCACTGCCCAGAAATATGCAGTATGAGCAAGATATTTCAATGCAATGAGGAGCAGCAACATGTCCAGAAAGGCTTGTCAGTATTTTCATAGCAAACTCGCCTCACATGCAGTAGAGGGCTCTAAAACTACAAGCTGCTTCTTTAATGCTATTGGCACAAAATTAGCTTCAGAAAAGTGGAACCAAAAATTTTCTTCCGTGAGAAAAGCACCGTTTCCCATTTTCTCAGCTCTTGTGTTTCACTCTTTATATTACAATAAAACAAAATATAGGGATTTTGTGAAGAGAAGAAAAAAAATAGATCTCTTCACTATTCACACAGCATATATTCCTAGCTTTCTTATTCTCTGTAACACTGTTTATTATAAAGTTCACTATTAGAGGTCTCACTATTACATATTCATGTACTAATGCAAGTGCCTTGTAATTATTTTTAATGTTCTAAATCTAGATATTGGTGTTTCCTGTATGGTTATGTACATGTATTGGAATAAAGTACTTTTTAAGTACTGTGGTCTGATTTCAATCCCTTATCTCACACTGTTTTTATTTTGGAAGGCCAACTCTAGCATTCTGTCTGTCCGATTTGTCCTCGATTACGGTGCCTGCGTGCAGGAGGCTGCGGCTTGCATCTAGGATCCAAAGTGTACCATAATCATTAGATAATTGGGACAAGGTGAAAAATATTGTTTTACTGTTATATTTCTTCGAAAAGATTTAGATTTAATTGAGGTTAACTCACCAATTACAATAACTATAATATTTAATACTCTGCAGTCATGTGTAGCTGTGACATATGTAGTAGTTTTTTATTTACCAGTAAAAACAAATTCCAAGCCTTCATTCTGAAAAAAAAAAAAAGCTTAAACCTTTTTTTTAAGCCATGTATTTTATGGTTTTATCAACCTCATCAATATGCAAATTGAACTCTAGAACTGCACAAGTTTTATGCAAAAACTATAAGAAAGGAGTCATACTGAAATTGTACACAGAGTGAAAATGAAAAACAGGATACTATACACCTTCATGTGACGCTTTATGACACCTCTATCATTGTTATACAATAGTCCTGTCATTAGTGCCATGTAATACAATCATTAACACACTGTTTAGTGTTACTACTGTTAACACTGTTATATAACAGCCATTAGTTTAATATTAAGTTAAATAACATTGTACATGTCTTATCTTTTTATTATAGCACCATCAATAATGTTAATATTAATAATTGATCATGGTGACATTAATCTTGGCATGGTTGTTGGTGCCAGATAGGCTGGTTTGAATATTTCAGAACATGCTGATGGAGCTAAAAACAAAAAACATCTTGTATGTGGTAGGAGCTGATGAGAGAGATCAGAGGAAAATAACCAGGCTGATCTAAGCTGATAGGATAAGTCTTTAGTAACTGTAATAAGCACTTTTTACAAGCGTGGTGAGCAGAAAAGCATGCACAACACATCAAACCTTGAGGTGGATGGGACCACATCAGGTTCCACTTTTGTCCGAATCTGAGGCATTCACACACTGGAAAAGACCAGAAGGTTTGTGGGGGTTTTTTTTTTTTTTTTTTTATCTTTAGCTGTCCAGTTTGGGCAAGCTTGTGCCTATGTTGGCCTCAGATTCTTGTTCTAGGTTAACAGAAATGGAACAAATTGTGGTCTTCTGCTATTAACGTCATGCTTTTTTTTAACATCACGACCTTTTTTTTCCCGGACCTCTTTTATCAACAAAGCGTTTGTATCCACAGAACCGGCACTCACTTTTTTTTTGTTTTTGACACCATTCAGTGTCACATTCTAGAAACTTGTGTGAACAAAGTCAGCAGTTTCTGACATACTCAAACCAACCCATCTGCCACCAACCACCATGCCATGGTTAATGTCACAGTGATCATATTTTCTCTCATTATTGATTGCGAATATTAACTGGACCCCTTGACCTGTACCTTTAATTTAATTCATTGCTCTGCTCCAGTATGATTGGCTGATAGAGAACTGCAAGAATATGTATAAATCTACACTATATTGCCAAATGTTTTAGGACACCTGTCCAAATAATTGAATTCAGGTGTTGTTTTTCAGGGGTTGGGCTTGTTGGACAATTTCATGCACCCAACTTTGTGGGAACAGTTTGGGGATGGCTCCTTCCTGTTCCAACATGACTGCAGCCCATAAAGACATGGATGAGTGAGTTTAGTGTGGAGGAACTTGACTGGCCTGCACAGAGCCCTGACCTCAACCCGATAGAACACCTTTGGGATGAATTAGAGCGGAGACTGCGAACCAGGCCTTCTCCTCATCATCAGTGTCTGACCTCACAAATGCGCTTCTAGAGGACTGGTAAAAGTTTCCATAAACACACTCCTAAACCTTGTGGAAAGCCTTCCCAGAACAGTCGAAGCTGTTATAGCTGTAAAGGGCGGGCCAACTCCATATTACATTCATGTGCATGTAAAGGTAAACGTCCCAGTTTTGACCTGGCTCGCAGCCTCCGTTCTAATTCATCCCAAAGGTGTTATATCGGGTTGAGATCAGGACAAAGTTGGGAGCATGAAATTGTCCAAAATGTCTTGGTACTTTGAAGCAATAAGAGTTCCTTTCACTGGAACTAAGAGGCCAAGCCCAACCCCTGAAAAACAACACCTGAATTCAATGATTTGGAGGGGTGTCCCAAAACCTTTGGCAATATACTGTATAAATTGCCCATGACCCTGTCACAGGTTCAAGAATTGTCCTTCTGTGGACCACTACATACTTGGAACACCTACATGACCTGCCATTTTGGAGAGGCTCTGACTCGTCTGCTCTGAAATGTCTAACCATTTTTCCTGTTTCCAACACAGCAACATCAAAAACTGTTCACTTGCCTAATATAACCCACTCCTTGTGAGGTGCCACTGTAACTAGATAATCAGTGTTACTCACTTCACCTGTCAATGGTTATAATAGTGAGTAATCAGTGTGTGTGTGAGTACTATGATTGATGGGTATGTGCGTGTGTGAAGGGCGTGATCCTGAAACTGCTCTGCTCTCATGTGGTGGAGGGGGGGTAGTGCACACACACACACACACACACACACACACACACACACACAGACACGCGCATTCATTCGGTTTAAAGTTACTGCTGTAGGTGGGTAAAGCTAGCGTGTGTGAAGAAATATCTCAAGCTGTCAGGAGGAAGCGGAAAGCTTGTTGTGTGATATATCTGAGCCGGCTCTGTAAGTGTGTGTGAGTGTGTCCTCATGGTTCTGCTGGTCCAAAGAAGGACATGACACAGAACAGTTCTGCTAACGGACAGCAGGTGAAGATTGTGATCGTAGGGGATGGAGGCTGTGGGAAAACTTCTCTGCTGATGGTGTATGCTAAAGGAGATTTCCCTGAGGTGAAAACAACACATCATTTTTTTTTCTCACAGGGTTTCACATTTACAAGGATTTTGTACACTATGTACAACACTAGAGCACATCATCTCAAAGCAGTTACAGTTTAGAATGTGGTGTTACATTGATGATGTTCTAGGTCCAGGAACATCAACAAAACTTTATTAATCTTTTAAGTTGGTATTAATTGCAAAATATGTTATAACTAAGGCTTGATCTTTAAAGAAGAAATTGGCACACATTAGACCGTTCTGTTTAGACACCACTCAGTCTAGTATAGTAGTAAAGTTTTATTGAGATAGTTGATATGGTCTTAATTTGCAATGTTATGTTTAAATACATAAAACAAAGCCTGATTAAAAGGTTGACAATCTAGCAATGTCATTAAAAATGCAGCATGTAGTAATGTTCAATACATTACAAGCTAAAACAAGCGTACATTTACCTATCATCTATTTATGATTATTCTAATAATTTCAAATAATAATGAATCAAAACTTCCTGGTCAATAATTTGTTCTTGTAAACAGTTTAATCTTGTTATCAGCGTAATGTACCAGTAATCGGTACATGTTTGATTGGGAAATTGATTTAGGTTTTACAACCTGATTGCAAATTTACCTAGTTAAACTAGCTAGCTAGTGGCATCACTAGTGACAGTACTGCATCTCAGAGTTAGACTGGGATGCAATGAACAGATCAACATGCTAATATATTTCCTATCTTGCTAGGATCATGGAACACACCTAAAAAGATAGAAAGGTAAAAAAAAAAAAAAAACCCTAAGGTAACATGTCCAACAATGAAATTTGAAAATTGTTTTAAAACAAACAGTCTATAGTCTGGCTGTAGTATACTACGTTATGACGTATAAATTAAACCGATCATGGAAATAATAATAGACCATAGAATTAAATGTACTTTAACTTTATAACATTTTAAGGAAGTTGAGATGGAAAAAAGAGTCCATGGTGTTGTTCCCGTTTAATAAAGTACCTAATTGAAAGCGATGACATCATCAATATGATTGAAAAGGATCCTAATCCCTAATAAAAGCGTCCATCCCTAATAACTACCTCCTGTATAAAAGCATGCTCAGTGTATACATGGTAAGGCTGACTAGTGAAAAACCTAGCAGTTACCAAAGAAACTGAATTCAATTAGCATCTACCTGCTAGGTGTAAATCTTTTATCCTGTCTTAATGAATATTAGGAGTAGCTGGTGCGACTAGGGGCGTTAGACAAATTTTTAAGCCCTGTGACAAGCTCTAAAGCCCCTTTCCAATCTAGACTTATGTCTTTCTTTTTAATTCCAGGCCCCTAAAGCCCTCTTTACCTCAAAGACCCTGGATATCTAGTTTCAAAAGACCCCCTAGTCTTTCCAAGCCTTTAGTTCTGCAATGGCAGGCAGGTAGACTAAAAAAAAAAGAAAAGAAATGCTTTAACAGGTGTCAGTACATGTTACATCACTTAATATTCGCTAACATTACAGTGTGTCACAGGGAGAATTTGAGGGAAGGAAACTCAGTTGCAAAACATGTCAGTGTGATTTACACAACAATACGTTCACACACCCAATTTGAAGAAGTGTACTGGTGAAAGGTAAATAAAAGTCTTCGTTTTGTCCTAGCTTTATGGTTTCAATACGTTATAAAGCTTGCCGTAGGTTTGTAATATTCACACTACTGGCACTACACTCCAGTTGTCGTGTATACACACTGTATGTTTACTACTGTCTCTGTTCACATTGTTTACATCACACACTTCACTCTCAAGTACATTTGTTACCGTCCTTCCTTAATGAGCTTAAGTTAAAAAAAAAATCATATATAATATCAATAATTCATACAATAACGAATTCATCATAATTAAGTTCACTAGCAATTTAGTTTCATGCTTATTCTTCCTGCTTTGAAGTTTGAGCACAGGAAGCGGTTAAAAAAATTGAATGCGGTTCAAAACAACCACCTTTTTTTCTAAGCAGTCTGTTTCTTATTGGTTAGCAATGCAGATGCCAAAAGGGACACATTTCTTTGGTGTTGTGTTTATAAGTTAAAGAGTTTTTAATAGTTTCTGGCAGTTGGCTGGGTATTAAATAAATTTTGATTAGGAGAAATAAGTGCAATAGCATTTATGAGGGAATCAGTGGATCATTGCTCAGGGGTCCGTTGCCTCACCAATTGCCCAGGCAATAGATACTGACCAATAGTTTGTTCTGCATTTTATCCTTTACTAAGAGCCCTGGCGTATATGTAAGAATCTAATTAAATATTAAAGTTAGTTCTAAATTAAAAGTAAAAGTATTAAATAATGTTTATTATTCATACAGTTGTATTCTTTTCTTTTTTTTAATTCAGACTTATGCTCCATCAGTGTTTGAAAAGTACATGACAACAGTGAAACATGGTGGGAAAGAGATTCAGCTGAACCTGTATGACACAGCAGGTACACACGCGCACACACACACACACATATTCCATTTTATGTATTGCATTCCTTAGAGTTACACATGTCAGGTTATTACTCTCTCTCCTCTGTCTCTCTCTTTCTCACACACACACACACACACACACATTTTCCATTCTTTACACTGCATTCCTTAAAGCTACACGGGTGACACAAATGGTGACACACACACACCTTACTCTTTTATAGAGAATTCCTGAGTGTTCACAGAGAAACGAGACACACCTTACATTTTTCAATGTTAGGAATGAGAGATATACAGATTATAATAAAGGTTCAGTATCAGGTTCAACTCTGTATCCTGAACGCCCTTTTTACAATGTGTGTATGTGTAGTGTTATGTGGGTTCTGTTCTTTATTAGCTTGTGTACAGAATAAACAGTGCAGAAACACTGTGACAAAACATTCAGTTTACTAGTAAAGACTGGCATCACAGAAAACAAGCTAACCCACATACGACCGTTAGAATAAGAAGGCTTCACTACAGACTAGTATAATAGTGAATCGGTTAAAATACTGACTAGCTAACTAATAGAAAATGGACAAAAGTATAAAAGTAAAATACAGGCTAAACTATAAACTAGCTTTACAGCAAAAAGTCAAAACTACAAACGAGCATTATAGTAAACAGGCTAAACTATAAACTAGCTTTACAGCAAAAAGTCAAAACTAAAAACTAGCGTAATAGTAAACAGGCTAAACTATAAACTAGGTTTGCAACAAAACAATAACACTATAACCTAGCTTTACAGCACAAAGTCAAAACTACAAACTAGCGTAATAGTAAACAGGCTAAACTATAAACTAGGTTTGCAACAAAACAATAACACTATAACCTAGCTTTACAGCACAAAGTCAAAACTACAAACTAGCATAACAGTAAACAGGGTAAACTATACACTAGCTTTACGGCAAAAAGTTAAAACTAAAAACTAGCATAATAGTAAACAGGCTAAACTATAAACTAGCTTTGCAGCAAAAAGTTAAAAATACAACTTTTCATAATAGAACACAGGCTAAACTATAAACTAGCTTTATGGCAAAAAGTCAAAGCTAAAAACTAGCATAATAGTAAGCAGGCTAAACTATAAACTAGCTTTATAGCAAACAGGCTACAAAACAATTTAGCATAAAAGTTAATGGGCTACATTACAAACAAGCTTCATAGTAAACAGGTTTATTTGCAAACTACCATAAAAGTTAGTAGGCTAACTTACTGACTAGCATTATACCATTGTAGCAGATTAGCATTATGTTAAGAAGGCTAACCCAGAATCAGGGTTATTTAAAAAAAAAAAAAAAAAAAAAGTTGTATAGTATAGTAAGTCTATTATAATATAGAACAACAGAGCATTCAGTTTAATATGACTCTTACATCTGCACGTATTTAAAAAATTAAATTAAGAAATATTTGAATGTGTGAAACCAAGTCAAACTGAGACATTATGACTCATTCTGGATCTGAATCGAATGGAAGTGTTTTTAACGACTTGGGCATTTTGTACTTTTTTACAGTTCGACTCTCATTATTACTGAAGTCCCTCAATGCCCTTGTGCTGATGTAGCTGTTTAGTTTCCCAGAATACTATGATACGTTATGAGTTTGACAGGAAATATATTGCAGATATGATACGCTGAAGCGGTTGTGGTGTCTGCATTGCAGGAAGTGGAGAGTTGCAGGTGAAACGCCGCATCCTGTTACTGTGGCGCATGTTTCTCACTCCACACTCAGACAGGTGTTAAACAGTCCATCAAAACTATCAACAGGAAAATAATGATATGTGTAAATAGCATGAATATTCATTCATTCATTGTCTTCCGCTTATCCAAACTATTCTCGGGTCACGGGGAGCCTGTGCGTCATCGGGCATCAAGGCAGGATACACCCTGGACGGAGTGCCAACCCATCGCAGGGCACACACACACTCTCATGCAATCACACACTACGAACAATTTAGAGATGCCAATCAACCTACCATGCATGTCTTTGGACCGGGGGAGGAAACCGGAGTACCCAGAGAAAACCCCCGAGGCACAGGGAGAACATGCAAACTCCACACACACATAGCAGAGGCAGGAATCGAACCCCCAACCCTGGAAGTGTGAGGCAAACGTGCTAACCACTAAGCCACCGTGCCCCCCTAGTGTGAATATATGAATTTGAATATCTGGTGTTGTTTCACTGTGAGCAAACAAAACTGAACAGAAGTTCTTAATACATAGTGTCATTAATTATGCATAACATTATACAAGATATATATTTTTCCATACAGATACACAGACCAGACATAACATTATGACCACCTGCCTAATATTGTGTTGGTCCCCCTTTTGCTGCCAAAACAGTCCTGACCCGTCACACACTGTGTATTCGGACACCTTTCTATCAGAACCAGCATTAATTTCTTCAGCAATTTGGGCAACAGTAGCTCGTCTGTTAGATCGGATCACACGGGCCAGCCTTCGCTCCCCACCTGCATCAGTGAGCCTTGTCCACCCATGACCCTGTCGCCGGTTCACCACTGTTCCTTCCTTGGACTACTTTTGATAGATACTGACCACTGCAGACCGGGAACACCCCACAAGAGCTGCAGTTTGGAGATGCTCTGATCCAGTTGTCTAGCCATCACAATTTGGCCCTTCGTCAAACTCGCTCAAATCCTTACGCTTGCCCATTTTTCCTGCTTCTAACACATCAACTTTGAGGACAAAATGTTCACTTGCTGCCGAATATATCCCACCCACTAACAGGTGCCATGATGAGGAGATCATCAGTGTTATTCACTTCACCTCTCACTGCTCAGAATGTTATGCTTGATCGGTGTATATAATGTATATATGAAATGGAAGAACGGTTTTGTA
Organism: Hemibagrus guttatus; assembly: GCA_033459395.1. Lineage (NCBI taxonomy): Eukaryota > Metazoa > Chordata > Actinopteri > Siluriformes > Bagridae > Hemibagrus > Hemibagrus guttatus. Next base: position 18,223,009 of record JAUCMX010000015.1, on the reverse strand, counting down.
ATTACAAACCCACTTAAAGACATCCTCATATATATATATATATATATATATATATATATATATATATTTATTTTAATTCTGTGATTTCTGAAATATGGTTTATTAGAAATAACAGATAAAAAGAATAATCAGGATGACTTCATCGCTAATGCTCTCTTATACAGCATCCTTTTTATTAAAGTGCTCTGTTCTCTCAGTAGTGAAAGATGGGGTTAAACTCTGGCAAGCTTTTATATCCCTATATTAATAAATGTAGCTTTTTATACAGAAGCACACATTAAAATCTATAAGTGGGGAAGGTTGATAGTAATGCTTCAATTTGTTTTTTGTTGCTTGTGGTTTCCAGACTAGACATATTCACATGTCTATCTTGTCGTTGTCATTGTCATTGTCTACCGCTTATCCGATCTATTCTCGGGTCACGGGGAGCCTGTGCCTATCTCAGGCGTCATTGGGCATCAAGGCAGGATACACCCTGGATGGAGTGCCAACCCATCGCAGGGCACACACACACACACACACACACACACACACTACGGACAATTTAGAGATGCCAATCAACCTACAACGCATGTCTTTGGACCGGGGGAGGAAACCGGAGTACCCGGAGGGAACCCCCGAGGCACAGGGAGAACATGCAAACTCCACACACACATGGTGGAGGCGGGAATTGAACCCCCAACCCTGGTGTGAGGCGAACGTGCTAACCACCAAGCCACCGTGCCCCGCAAATCTATCTTATCTATCTAAAAACTAGAGAAATATTAATAATGTTGAAGAAGGCATATATGAAACCAGGCCATGCTTCTGTTCTCTACATAAAGTTTCTAAAATATAAATATATTGAAGCAGTATAATAATCAGGTCAACCCAAGAACTAGCATTAGAGTAAACAGGATAACGTTCTACATTATTGTAAAACAGTTAGTAAACAGTGATAGAGCTGAGTTCTGAGCTGAATTTTATCATGGATATACTGTATCCCAACGTGTCGCATTGCATCGTGAACCTATGAAGTAAATACTGCTCATTCATCTGAATTGCTCATTGTGATCATTTTTAAACAGAGGACATTGCAACAGCACTTTAGAGTAGCAGCCATGACAATACTGAGTGTTCTTATCTTCTACGTGTGTAAGAGCATTGATGCTTCTGAGGAACAGGAAGAATGAGACAGGATGTGGTTTTACCATCCACACAGTTTTCAGATGCAATGCTGAAACACAAAGCTCTGTCTCACGATGATTGTGATGTGTATGCAGTAAAACAGTGCTTTAATGAACATCAGAATATGCCTTTGGTGATGCTCAGGAACAATTCAAATAAAATATTTATCACTGGAAAATCTATAAAGAATACATCACATACACATGTGACTAGGTGCATTGTTAAATGTAAGGGGGTGTGTGTGTGTGTGTGTGTGTGTGTGTGTGTGTGTGTGTGTGTGTGTGTGTGTGTGTGTGTGTGTGTGTGTTGTTAGGTCAGGATGATTATGACCGGTTGAGGCCGCTGTCCTACCAGGATGCAAATCTCATCCTGGTGTGTTATGACGTCACAAACCCGACCAGCTACAACAATGTGCTAATAAAGGTACATTTACACACAAGTTTAAAACGATATTTAAAAGCTACAATTGTTCAAATTTAATTGGATTGAACTGTGAAATGTAAATGTTAGACAAGGAATTTTTTTTCTCTAATTTTATATAGACTTGTATAAGCTAAAAACGTTGATTATATGACCAGCATTGTGTGTATGGTGTGTGTGTGTGTGTGTGTGTGTGTGTGTGTGCACGCATGTAGTGGTATCCAGAGGTGAATCATTTCTGCCGTGATGTCCCTTTGATTCTGATTGGCTGTAAGACAGATTTAAGAAAGGACAAAGAGAAGATGAGGAAACTGAGAGCGCTTGACCTCGAACCAATCACATACATTCAGGTGAGTGATGACATCATGCTGAAATCATACGCCAAAGAACCTGCACACAGTGGAAATAACAGACTGATTATCAAATAGATGGACAGAGAGACGGTCACAAGGGTTGTGTTCAGGTTTAAGAGTTCCTTGTGTCTGATGGTGTCTTAAGTTTAACAGTTCAGTTTAATGGTTCACTGTGTGTTATGGTGTGTTATAGTGTGTTATGGTGTGTTGTGGTGTGTTGTGGTGTGTTATGGTGTGTTATGGTGTGTTGTGGTGTGTTGTGGTGTTCAGTATAAAGATTCACTGTGTTATGGTGTGTTATGGTGTGTTGTGGTGTGTTGTGGTGTTCAGTATAAAGATTCACTGTGTGTTATGGTGTGTTATGGTGTGTTGTGGTGTTCAGTATAAAGATTCACTGTGTGTTATGGTGTGTTATGGTGTGTTATGGTGTTCAGTATAAAGATTCACTGTGTGTTATAGTGTGTTATGGTGTGTTGTGGTGTGTTGTGGTGTTCAGTATAAAGATTCACTGTGTGTTATGGTGTGTTATGGTGTGTTATGGTGTTCAGTATAAAGATTCACTGTGTGTTATGGTGTGTTATGGTGTGTTGTGGTGTGTTGTGGTGTTCAGTATAAAGATTCACTGTGTGTTATGGTGTGTTATGGTGTGTTATGGTGTGTTATAGTGTGTTATGGTGTTCAGTATAAAGATTCACTGTGTGTTATGGTGTGTTATGGTGTGTTATAGTGTGTTATGGTGTTCAGTATAAAGATTCACTGTGTGTTATGGTGTGTTATGGTGTGTTGTGGTGTGTTGTGGTGTTCAGTATAAAGATTCACTGTGTGTTATGGTGTGTTATGGTGTGTTATGGTGTGTTGTGGTGTTCAGTATAAAGATTCACTGTGTGTTATGGTGTGTTATGGTGTGTTATAGTGTGTTATGGTGTTCAGTATAAAGATTCACTGTGTGTTATGGTGTGTTATGGTGTGTTGTGGTGTGTTGTGGTGTTCAGTATAAAGATTCACTGTGTGTTATGGTGTGTTATGGTGTGTTGTGGTGTTCAGTATAAAGATTCACTGTGTGTTATGGTGTGTTATGGTGTGTTGTGGTGTTCAGTATAAAGATTCACTGTGTGTTATGGTGTGTTTTGGTGTGTTATGGTGTGTTGTGGTGTTCAGTATAAAGATTCACTGTGTGTTATGGTGTGTTATGGTGTGTTGTGGTGTTCAGTATAAAGATTCACTGTGTGTTATGGTGTGTTTTGGTGTGTTTTGGTGTTCAGTATAAAGATTCACTGTGTGTTATAGTGTGTTATGGTGTGTTATAGTGTGTTATGGTGTTCAGTATAAAGATTCACTGTGTGTTATGGTGTGTTATGGTGTGTTGTGGTGTGTTGTGGTGTTCAGTATAAAGATTCACTGTGTGTTATGGTGTGTTATGGTGTGTTATAGTGTGTTATGGTGTTCAGTATAAAGATTCACTGTGTGTTATGGTGTGTTATGGTGTGTTATAGTGTGTTATAGTGTGTTATGGTGTGTTATGGTGTGTTGTGGTGTCTTGTGGTGTTCAGTATAAAGATTCACTGTGTGTTATGGTGTGTTATGGTGTGTTATAGTGTGTTATGGTGTGTTGTGGTGTGTTGTGGTGTTCAGTATAAAGATTCACTGTGTTATAGTGTGTTATAGTGTGTTATGGTGTGTTGTGGTGTCTTGTGGTGTTCAGTATAAAGATTCACTGTGTGTTATAGTGTGTTATGGTGTGTTATAGTGTGTTATGGTGTGTTGTGGTGTTCAGTATAAAGATTCACTGTGTGTTATAGTGTGTTATGGTGTGTTATGGTGTGTTATAGTGTGTTATGGTGTGTTGTGGTGTGTTGTGGTGTTCAGTATAAAGATTCACTGTGTGTTATAGTGTGTTATGGTGTGTTATAGTGTGTTATGGTGTGTTGTGGTGTGTTGTGGTGTTCAGTATAAAGATTCACTGTGTGTTATAGTGTGTTATGGTGTGTTATAGTGTGTTATGGTGTGTTGTGGTGTGTTGTGGTGTTCAGTATAAAGATTCACTGTGTGTTATAGTGTGTTATGGTGTGTTATGGTGTGTTATGGTGTGTTATGGTGTTCAGTATAAAGATTCACTGTGTGTTATGGTGTGTTATGGTGTGTTATGGTGTGTTGTGGTGTTCAGTATAAAGATTCACTGTGTGTTATGGTGTGTTATAGTGTGTTATGGTGTGTTGTGGTGTTCATTATAAAGATTCACTGTGTTATAGTGTGTTATAGTGTGTTATGGTGTGTTGTGGTGTCTTGTGGTGTTCAGTATAAAGATTCACTGTGTGTTATAGTGTGTTATGGTGTGTTATAGTGTGTTATGGTGTGTTGTGGTGTGTTGTGGTGTTCAGTATAAAGATTCACTGTGTGTTATAGTGTGTTATGGTGTGTTATGGTGTGTTATGGTGTTCAGTATAAAGATTCACTGTGTGTTATGGTGTGTTATAGTGTGTTATGGTGTGTTGTGGTGTTCATTATAAAGATTCACTGTGTTATAGTGTGTTATAGTGTGTTATGGTGTGTTGTGGTGTCTTGTGGTGTTCAGTATAAAGATTCACTGTGTGTTATAGTGTGTTATGGTGTGTTATGGTGTGTTGTGGTGTGTTATGGTGTCTTGTGGTGTTCAGTATAAAGATTCACTGTGTTATAGTGTGTTATAGTGTGTTATAGTGTGTTATAGTGTGTTATGGTGTCTTGTGGTGTTCAGTATAAAGATTCACTGTGTGTTATAGTGTGTTATGGTGTGTTATGGTGTGTTATGGTGTGTTGTGGTGTTCAGTATAAAGATTCACTGTGTTATAGTGTGTTATGGTGTGTTATAGTGTGTTATGGTGTGTTGTGGTGTGTTGTGGTGTTCAGTATAAAGATTCACTGTGTGTTATAGTGTGTTATGGTGTGTTATAGTGTGTTATGGTGTGTTATAGTGTGTTATGGTGTTCAGTATAAAGATTCACTGTGTGTTATGGTGTGTTATGGTGTGTTATGGTGTGTTGTGGTGTTCAGTATAAAGATTCACTGTGTGTTATGGTGTGTTATAGTGTGTTATGGTGTGTTGTGGTGTTCATTATAAAGATTCACTGTGTTATAGTGTGTTATAGTGTGTTATGGTGTGTTATAGTGTGTTATAGTGTGTTATGGTGTGATTTGGTGTGTTTTGGTGTTCAGTATAAAGATTCACTGTGTGATTTGGTGTGTTGTGGTGTTCAGTATAAAGATTCACTGTGTGTTTTGGTGTGTTGTGGTGTTCAGTATAAAAATTCACTGTGTGTTTTGGTGTGTTGTGGTGTTCAGTATAAAGATTCACTGTGTGTTTTGGTGTGTTGTGGTGTTCAGTATAAAGATTCACTGTGTGTTTTGGTGTGTTGTGGTGTTCAGTATAAAGATTCACTGTGTGTTTTGGTGTGTTATGGTGTGTTTTGGTGTTCAGTATAGTACACTGTGTTATTGTGCTTGTTATAATGGTATATGGTGTCTTATGGTGTTCAGTATAAAGGTTTATTCTGTATTATGGTGTGTTATTGTGAGATATGGTGTTCAGTATAATGGTTCCTTGTGTATATGGTGTGTTATTGTGTTCATTATAATTGTTCACTATGTATTATGTTGTGTGTGTGTGTTATGGTGTTCAGTATAATGGTTCACTGTGTGTTATGGTGGTCAGTAAAATTGTTCACTTTGTGTGTTATTGTGTTCATGATAATAGTTCACTGTGCGTTATTGTATTCATAGTTATGGTTTATTGTGTGTTATTGTGTTCATTATTATAGTTCACTGTGTGTTATTGTGTTCATTTTTATAGCTCACTGTGTTGTATTCATAGTTATGGTTTACTGTGTGTTATTGTTTCCATTATTATGGTTTATTGTGTGTTAAGGTGTGTCCAATATAACATATCCTTTGTGTTTTTATGTGTTCAGGGAGAGGACACACAGAGGCAGATGAATGCTACACTCTACCTAGAATGTTCAGCTAAACATCGTGAGAATGTAGAAGATGTTTTTAAAGAAGCCACTAAGGTGGCGTTGGATCACTGTCGCAAATCACGGCAAGCCCGAAGGAAGCGGAGGAAGTGCCATATAATGTAATAACAACAGAAGCACATTGTCCTTTAGTTTGTGTAGCTTTTTTTTTTTATTTGAATGACTGTGTAAAGACTCAGGGAATTGTAATACATTGTAATAAGCGTTTATTATAATGGAGAAGGTAGGAATATATGCTGCTATTGGCACATTAGCATATTAATGCAAATTAAACCAAGTGTCCTTTACACACTAGTGAATGTTCACTAGTACAGATCGTACCAGTTCTACGTTGCACATAGTACTGGAAATTCAGTACTCTTACAGCACAAACCTGAAATACACAAAGTCTGGTGTTTTATAGCTCACGTTATTATGATCAGATGTTAAGGTTCATTCTGTTTAAACGTCCGGGTGTGTTGATGTGGTTAAGGTGTTTGACTACTGATCAGAAGGTTGTGAGTTCAAATCCCAGGTGCACCAAGTTGCTACTTCTGGGAACCTGAGCAAGGCCCTTAACCCTCAATTGCTCAGTTGTATAAAGAAATGAAAACTGTAAGTTGCTCTAGATAAGGATGAATGTAAATAGCAACTAGCATTGCTACTAGTGAGGTCCCCGATCTGATCAGCATGACTGTTAACCAATACAATGATGATTATTGATGATGATTAACCGATCAGTAGGTTCTTTCTGGACCGAACTTTTTTTTTTTTTTTTTTGCTTCATCAAAATGAGAAGCCATGTGAAAGTGGATGAGGGAACAGTTCAGGTGTAGCAGGCTCATTTGCTGCTGTCTAATTCTGGCACATTTAGTGCAGTGTTGAGTCACTCACTGCATGGATATTTAACACTGCCACTATACTGCACTGGCTCTTATACTTTTTAGAAATATCTAGAACCACAGCACCACCTAGTGGGTCATTACTGTGTCTGACCAATCAGAAACTCAAATTTCATCATGTGACTTCATCTTCACCATTCAAACGCGTTCCTGGACTGAAGCCCCGCCCAAAACAATGATCAGTAATAAACTGAAAAACTTAGCAATATTTGTTTCAGATTTTTACATGGGAATCATAAGTCTAATTATTGATTATCATATTCATGAATTTTTGGAAGTTTTGATAAAACAATATTAACTGCATAGTGTTCTACATAAATCTGTCTGGTTTATTATTATTATTGACATTGTAAACAGGTATTATATATTGTTACATTTTTTTCCCTGACTAAATCAAACTTAATTCATGGACGCTGCATTTAGAATGTTATTAAAATATATTTTTCCATTTTATGTTATGTTTATGTTATGATAAGACCAGCTTTAACTCTCTCCTTTAAACGTCATACCTTTCTGCTTGTATCAGGTGTGATGTACACTATATTGCCAAATATTTTGGGACACTCCTCCAAATCATTGAATTCAGGTGTTGTTTTTCAGGGGTTGGGCTCGGCCCCTTAGTTCCAGTAAAAGGAATTCTTAATGCTTCAGCACACCAAGACATTTTGGACAATTTCATGCTCCCAACCTTTCGTGAACAGTTTGGGGATGACCCCTTCCTGTTCCAACATGACTGCACACCAGTGCATAAAGCAAGGTCCATAAAGACATGGATGAGCGAGTTTGGTGTGGAGGAACTTGACTGGCCTGCACAGAGTCCTGACCTCAACCCCATAGAACACCTTTGGGATGAATTAGAGTGGAGACTGCGAACCATGCCTAAACTGGGACATCTGCCTTCACATGCACATGAATGTAATATGGAGTTGAAACAGCTTCAACTCTTCTGGGAAGGCTTCCCACAAGGTTTAGGAATGTGTTTATGGGAATTTTTGACCATTCCTCTAGAAGCACATTTGTGAGGTCAGGCACTGATGTTAGACGAGAAGGTCTGGCTCGCAGTCTCCGCTCTAATTCATCCCAAAGGTGTTCTATGGGGTTGAGGTCAGGACTCTGTGCAGGCCAGTCAAGTTCCTCCACACCAAACTCACTCATCCATGAGGGGTGTCTCCAAAACCTTTGGCAACATAGTGTACCTACACTGAAATAACCTGATTTAGCCTGTGGGCAGAGTAGTGAGATGCAGCCTGGTGTAAATGTACAGTAGGACAGATCTGATCATAAACCACGGCCTGTCTGGCTCTAGAAAGTATTTTACTTATAAATACTTTAAAAACAACTACACTTAATTCAAAGCATGACTAGCTATATAACATCAGATATCTACAGGAATAAAGAAAGGTTTATATTTAATCATCATTACTTCTATTGCTAACAAAGTTATCTAAACACAACACTAATTTTGTCAAACTATTGTATAAAGAATAATTTCAGTACGTTATACCATCTACACTGAGCTGAAAGAAAGGGAAACATGACAGTGAGCTCACATTATTAAGTTTGCTTATTAAATTTAAATAAGATACTAGAAATAAGACACAGGGTGTAGACAGACAAACAGGAAACACAGGGTTTTTAATTCAGCATCATTAAATTAATAGCACATCTGAGATACCTTTTCCTCCCCGTCCCTTTTGTGAATCACTGATCACGTGTGCGTCTCCAGCAGCAAGCTCACGTGTAAACATTCACACCGACCGCAATAAAAATAATGTATGACCTGCATGTAAAATTGCCGAAATGTCTGTTGCCTAACTCTGCAGAGAAATGCCTAACAGTACACGGAGGACTGAGACACTGCTCACTCTCCTTTAGCACGCAGTCTCTGTAGTGAAGAGGATGTTGCCATGACAACCAACCCTGAGGTGACCCTCAGGAAGTGTACATTCTTCTCAGATTTTCTTCTGCTCCTCCTGCTCCTGGTTGTTTTTCTGTACCTTTTGATGGACCACCTTCAGTGTGGTGAGGAAGTTCCCCAGGAACAACACGAGGAATGTCAGAGCCAGCATGAACACCTGTGGCACGCAATGATCACAGACAAATGTGTCACAGGTCAGATTTGTGTGCAGAGGTGCACGGGTAATGTGTGTGTGTGTTGTGTGTGTGTGTACCTGCCATTCTTTACAGTCATCTCGTGTGGCAAGTTTGAACAGAGTCACTGCGTTGTACAGCTGCCAAAACTATACAACACAAGAAGTCAGTATTCTCTGCCCAAACACATATACGCAAGAATCAATTATGCTGTATCTGTATTTCTGTTCTCTCTGTGCATTTCTGATTTATTAACGCTACTGTAAGACGATATTTAGAAGGGGCATTGGTGGCTCAGTGGTAGGTTTCTCGCCCATCATGCGGAAGGCCCGGGTTCGATTCCCAGCCAATGCCTCAACCCCAGCCACTGGATGCAGTGCCGGTCCCAAGCCCGGAAAAATGGGAGGGTTGCGTCAGGAAGGGCATCCGGCGTAAAACATTTGCCAAGTTGTTGTGCGGACCAGTTGGTCCGCTGTGGCGACCCCGAACAGGGAGCAGCCGAAAGCAACTTCTACTGTAAGACGATATTTAGACCACTAACTATCATTATGATATTGTTCCTGTGCAGCATTTAAACTTACATGTCCAAAGAACAGGAATGGCAACAGGAAGGTCAGTCCTCTCCACATCCATGACTGGAAACCCTCTAAACCAGGAAACAGACAATACACACAATTTCAAGTCAAGTAGTGCTTTTCTAGAGGAATGGTCAAAAATTCCCATAAACACACTCTTAAACCATCCCCAAACTGCTCCCACAAAGTTAGGAGCATGAAATTGTCCAAAATGTCTTGTCTTAAGAGTTCCTTTCACTGGAACTAAGGGGCCGAGCCCAACCCCTGAATTCAGTGATTTGGAGGGGTGTCCAAAAACTTTTGACAATATAGTGCATGATAGCAGCATTAAGGTGTTAAACAGCGTTAAGCAGAATGCAAATGTAACGTGAATAAATCATTAACAGTTTTGGCAGCACTGAAAAAGTGATGTTGTAAACAGATGTATATTGTGTGTGTGTGAGTGTGAGCGAGAAACCCATACATGCACCCACAGTAATACTGCATATGCATAAACCATATGTGCTTCTTCTCTATGCTGTTACCACAAAGTTGGAAGCAAACAATTGTACACTTCGTGTTCTGTAGCTTTACAACTTCCCTTCACTGGAACTAAGAAGCCTGAGAAGCCGTTTCCCAGTCGATGGCAAATGACATCAAACACATGTAATGTCACAATGCTAGGTTTAGCATAATAAACAGGATTCCATGACAATTAAAAGTTAACAGGTATACTGTATAATGATATTATGGCCAACATGACCCAGTCACCATTAGATGGAGGCATCATTTTGTTCACACAATCCAAACGCAACAAATTAAGCACCAGGTAGCCCCGCCCCTTTTCAACCATGTAAATAAAGCTGCAAGTGCCAAGTGCATAAAGTATCCGACATCAGTCATCTGTAATGATGTGCAGAACTCACCTACTGTCAGATCCAGCTGATTCCTCTCCCCTAAAGCACGCAGCCGATACAGACACCCGCTCTGATAATAATACTGCAGAAACTGCACAAAACCTGCAACGTACACACACGTATGGCTTAGAAATGAAAACATGGACAATTGTTCATAGATCATAATGCTTAGTACCTATTTAGTAGGCAATTTAGTGACAAAACACAGAAATCCACACACAATCTGCAGCTCTTACTCTGAAAGATGGAGAAGGCCAGGAACTGACTCCTAAACGTCTGATATATCACACCCTCAGGCCTTAAAGCAGATAAACACAGTTAGGAAGCACATTATTTACTGTGATCCAGTGATGCCTTTTATTTTTATTTTTTGGACTGTAGGAGCATCTCACCAGGTAAGCATGACACCTGAGAGAAAAGTGGAGACGTAGTGATGCAAAACCCACCAGCCTTTAATTCTGAAACACACACCATTTATATAGGATAAAGCAAGCAGACTGGAACATTACAGGACATAACACAGGGACCTGAATCAATATCAGCTACTAAAACACATCTGACTTAAACATGGTTCAGTTTATACAATAAATCACTCTTATTTATTCAGTTATATAGATACAACTGAGTGTGATTTGGCCTATCCAAAGCTATGCATGTTTGTTCAGGTTTTAGCTTGTTTGCTATAAAAGCAATTCAATACACCGATCAGGCATAACATTATGAGCAGTGACAGGTGAAGTGAAGAAGACTGATTATCTCCTCATCATGGCACCTGTTAGTGGGTGGGATATATTAGACAGCAAGTGAGCATTTTGTCCTCAAAGTTGATGTGTTAGATGTGTTAGGCTAGATGACTGGATCAGAGCATCCCCAAAACTGCAGCTCTTTGGGGGTGTTCCCAGTCTGCAGTGGTCAGTATCTATCAAAAGAATCTTTTAAGTCCTGTAATCATCTTTTAAGTCCTGCAAGTTGCGATTTCCCATGGAGTCCCCACCTCGCAACTTACAGGACTTAAAGGATCTGCTGCTAACATCTTGGTGCCAGATACCACAGCACACCTTCAGCGATCTAGTTGAATCCATGCCTCAATGGGTCAGGGCTGTTTTGGCAACAAAAGGGGGACCAACATAATATTAGGCAGGTGGTCATAATGTTATGCCTGATTGGTGTATTTAGCCTATTTACTACAATCTTACTTCATGTTTAGCCAGTTTATCCATTTACTAGGTTAGTTTGTACATTAGCATATTTACTATGCTAGTTAATGGTTTTGCCTCTTGACATGGTTTACTAGTGAACTGAAATAGAGAATAATTCGATATATGAAATTAAACAGACCTAATAATACACCGCACTCCATATCAGCTTGGTCATCCTCGAGAAAAATAAAGAGTTTATTAACCTCACCTGGAGCCGTTATTGATGAGAATGCTTTCCCTGATGGTCAGCGTACAGTAATACCACACCAATAAAAAATTGAAGATTTCATCTGTAACACTGCGACACAGAAGAGAATCAACACAACCTGGTTCAGTTTCATTTAATTTGCATGTAATGGTGTGAACACAGCTAGCTGAGCCATCATCATCAGAGCAGATCTCACCGGTAGTTCAGCAGGAAGAGGCATGTGATTGCACCCAGCATCAGTATTATGGTCATGCAGAGCTTAAACTTCTCATACTCGTCCTTATAAGCAAACCTGTCGCAACACAAAGAGAATAAGCTTTCACTGGAAACATTCTTACTTTCTTTTAAAAATTATATTTATTATATATTATATTTATAAATTTCTTTCCAAGCTTTAACAGAACACTTTATACATTTAAAGTTAGAGCTTTTCCCCCATGATGACCCTTACCGCCGAAATAATTAAACAAACAAAATAAAAATGACAAAAACAACAATAACAAGAATAGACAATTTAGGAAAATTTAAAACAAAATAAAATATAAATACAAAATAAACTTTACAATATTGTACACATTTACAGGTGGACAATATCATTGTAGGAATAATCAAAAGTAAATAAATAAATAAATAAATAAATAAATACCTAGATAATAATACGATTCAATACTCTGACACATTCATAGTGGTCTTTACTAAAATATAAAATCAAACATTGGTGATCATGTTAAACATTCTCACTTTTAAAGAGTGGAAAATGAATTATTTCGAGGTTCTTACTTTGCCTGGTTGCTGAGCAGTGTTACGTTCACATTTCCAAGGACCAGATTTAAGTACAAACTGTTGAAGAAGAAGAGGGATGTTCAGACACATAACTGGAACATTCTGCATCTGCACCGAGTCATATCCTGCAGTATTAATGATGCGATCAGGTGATCAGATCAGATTTTTCTTGATGGAACTAATTCAAGCAGGAAGGGTTTACTGCATGAACAGCAAAAAAACCAAAGATAAAATCTTATTTCTCTCAACCGAACTCAGCATGTAGTGCTTTTTTGCAAATTACTCGGTCCTGCAATCCTACCACCTGCCCACTGGATCCAATCCCTTCAGCTATGCTCCAGACCATCTCACCTGACCTCATACCCTTCATCACCACAGTCATCAATGGATCCTTAACATCTGGTCATGTTCCAACTGTCTTTAAGAAAGCCAGGGTCATCCCCATCCTGAAGAAACCTGCTCTGGATCCCTCAGACATGAGCAACTACAGACTGGTATCACTTCTCTCATTCCTTTCAATAATTCTCGAACGTGTTGTTTGTAATCAGCTGTCTGTCTATCTCATGCAGAATAACCCCCATGACCCCAACCAGTCTGGCTTCAAAGCAGCACATTCCACAGAGACTGCCCTTTTGGCAGTCACTGAGAAACTACATGCTGCTAGATCAGCCAAACTGTCATCGGTCCTCATCCTCCTCAACCTGTCTGCAGCATTTGACACAGTAAACCACAAGACTCTCTTGTCCACCCTTAGGAGTCTTGGAATTTGTGAAACAGCATGGGAATGATTTGCTTCCTACCTGGATGGTCGCTCATATCAGGTAACATGGAAGGGATTGACATCTGCTCCACGCAGACTCTCTACTGGTGTCCCACAAGGCTCAGTACTTGGTCCTCTCCTTTTCTCCCTCTATACTCACTCACTCTCTTGACAAAGTTATATCCTCACATGGAATTTCATACCACTGCTATGCCGATGACACCCAACTTATCTTCTCCTTCCCTCCCTCAGATACCACGGCTTCTGCTCGGATCTCAGCGTGTCTGGCGGACATTTCATCTTAGATGACTGCTCATCAGCTGAAACTCAATCCCAGCAAAACTGAGCTGCTGGTCATCCCAGGTGATCCATCCCCAGCCCAAGACCTCGCGATATCTCTGAGCAACTCCATGATTTCCCCTTCAGCCACTGCTCGCAACCTTGGGGTAACCATGGACAATCAACTATCCTTTTCCTCCCATGTCACTAATGTGACACGCTCATGTCGGTTTCTTCTGTACAACATCAGAAGGATTTGGCCATTTCTATCCACACAGGCTACTCAGGTGCTTGTTCAGTCTCTGGTCATTTCGAGATTGGACTACTGCAACTCTCTTCTGGCAGGTCTACCTCTGAACGCAACTCGCCCACTGCAAATGATCCAAAATGCAGCTGCACGACTTGTTTTCAACCTGCCCAAGTTCTCCCACACCACCCCACTGCTGCGTTCCCTCCACTGGCTTCCGGTAGCTGCACGCATCAGATTCAAAACACTAATGCTTGCCTACAAAGCCAAGAATGGACCTCTTCCCTCAAAGCTCTCGTCACTCCTCGCACTGCACCTCGCTCACTCAGATCCACTAGCACTGCTCGACTGTTCCCACCATCTCTCAGGGAAAAAGGTAGGTATACATCTAGACTCTTCTCTGTTCTGGCACCGAGGCGGTGGAACAAACTTCCCCTAGGTATCCGTACGGCCGAGTCTCTGACCGTCTTCAAACAGCAACTGAAGACTTACCTCTTCCTGAAGTACTTAAACTAGCTCTTATTTTTCCCTGTTTATGTATTATGTTGCAAAGTTTAAAAAAAATAAAAAATTCCAACTCAGTGTTTAGGCTAATGGTATCCCAAGTTTGTGTCCTATTGAACCAGTGTTAATGTATTCATTGACTGAGAACTAAAGCACTTTTGTACGTCGCTCTGGATAAGAGCGTCTGCCAAATGCCAGAAATGTAAATGCTTTTAAATCTGATGATTTCTGGATCGCTGGAAAAACAACCAAGGTTGTCAGATTTCAAGTGGTAGTCATTCAGAGCACGGTTCCTTTTTCTTAACCTCAGTAATGTGCGATAAGGACAAAGGCATGAACCAGCATAAAGGTGGGTGAGTGAAGGACCACAGAATACACGAGACACAAACACTCAAGTCATGACTCGATGACCCAAAGACTCACTCCCGTCATCTGAAGTCGAACACAGAGAGCTTTGTCCCTCAGGCCATCAGACACCTCCACATGGACACATCGACTATACAGATCCCTTAGCACTACAGAAAGGCTCTCCCTCTCTCTCACGGACATGCTGCATTTTGTATTATTACTACATCTTACATAGCTGAATATTTGGCACATTCCTATGTCTGGCACATTTCTGTACCTCTGCCTTACACACAATGCTTTAGTTTTACGTTCAATTCTTCTGCACACAATCTCTCGTTTTTGCATTATCCTTCAGTTTTCTTTCGGCTTATTTCTTATATTTCACATTTCCTTTTTTGATGAAGAGTCTGAAGAGAAGTAGGCCAGGTTTCTATTCCTTTGCTAGTTATATACTGTATATAACTGTGTATTGGACATATTACATCTTGAATCAATGTGGAGTCATAACAGAAACTCAGTCTCCTCTTATGTTTTCTTCATTTATTTTACAAAGTAATGATTTCTGAAAGTCACTGTAACTGAAGTTGTGTGCTATGATTATGGGATGTTTCTGGGAATCACAATCGATATACACCGATCAGGCATAACATTAAGGGCACTGAGAAGTGAAGTGAAGTGAATAAGACTGATTATCTCCTCATCATGGTACCTGTTAGTGGGTGGGATATATTAGGCAGCAATGAACACTTTGTCCTCAAAGTTGATGTGTTAGAAGCAGGAAAAATGGGCAAGCGTAAGGATTTGAGCGAGTTTGACAAGGGCCAAATTGTGATGGCTAGACGACTGGATCAGAGCATCTCCAAAACTGCAGCTCTTGTGGGGTGTTCCCGGTCTGCAGTGGTCAGTGTCTATCAAAAGTATCCTTGGAAGTTCTGTAAGTTGAGAGGTGGTGTCCATGGAGGCCTCACCTCACAACTTAGAGGACTTAAAGGATCTGCTGCTAACATCTTGGTGCCATATGCCACAGCACACTTTCAGGGATCTACTGGAGCCCATGCCTCGTCGCGTCAGGGCTGTTTTGGCAGCAAAAGGTGGACCAACACAATATTAATCTGGTGGTCATAATGTTATGCCTGACTGGTGTAGTTTCAGCCTCAGATGTCAAGCGTTGGCTGAATGTCTGATGCATACGGCACACAAAACTGGAAACACTTCAGGAGTATCAAAGTCATCATCTGATTGGTTGGATTCTACAGGATTTCCAAGAGACGTGCGTGTCACATTTTTTAAAAGTCCGTTGGGAAACAAAGCCATCGTGATGCTTTACAACTGTGACAATGAGTGCTTATGAGGACCAGCTAAATTATGGATTGCACGCTGGTCGGTTTTTGAGAGGACATCGACTTTACTTACATTTTCACGCAGCCTTAAACAGGACGCTGAACACCACAAGCTGCGATTGGTTGCTTCACATGTCAGTCAGACACCCTCTTGGGCGGTCCTTGGCCAATAAATGCTGTTATGGAGTCTAGACCTTCTGCTGTCAGTCTGAAGACCTGGCTACACGAGACTGCAATCAATCGCTTCACTTTTCAGTTACAAGTGTATGTTATTTTAGC
Source organism: Hemibagrus guttatus (assembly GCA_033459395.1). Lineage (NCBI taxonomy): Eukaryota > Metazoa > Chordata > Actinopteri > Siluriformes > Bagridae > Hemibagrus > Hemibagrus guttatus. The sequence goes on along the minus strand of JAUCMX010000015.1, from coordinate 18,206,672 downwards.
CAGCAATAATGAACAGATGGAGAATTTTCTGTCCATCTTCCTTTGCTAATTCATCAGAAATTTTAAGTGGTATAAATATAGATGTGCAAGCGCTAAATTATAAATCTGGAATCGAAACACAGAGTAGTTCAGGCTTGGAGTTGCAGAAAATGCATCATGTCTTTGTCCACGTCGGGTAATTTGCCCAAAATGTTTGGAAGCCCCTGGTGTATATAGACTTTATACATGTTGTAGTGAACCTTGCCCAGCTTAGGATACTACTACTATTACCATGACAGAATACTACCATGATATAAAACGTGATCTCAGTTTTATTCTGGATTACCTGTACCCGCACACTCGTCTGTCAGTACTGTAATCGTCAACCAGGATAGTCGCATTAAAAACAAACAAGACTTGATCTACAGTAGAGTAATTTGCAGTGCAGACACTGCGCAAGTCTGCACAAGTCAGACATGACAAATAGATCAAAGCCCATTTGTATGAACAAAGCTGTTTATATTCAATTTATTGGAATAAAAAAACAAACAAAAAAACCCTGAATCTTAGCTTAAAAATCGTCCAAAATGTCCAGTTTATACAGTGCGTCTTTTCATACTTAAGATAAATTGTAATATCTTGTTCTATATATCCAGATAAAGAAAGATGGCTTCCCATTAGTACATTTACACTCACAGAAATGTTACATCTTAGCTAAGATCATCAAGAGATTACCAATTAAAACTCCTCGCAGATGTTACGAAGGGAAAAAATAAGCAAAATCAGTAAGATCGATTATAAATATGGCCATGTTTTTCCACAACAGCTGTACAGAGTCACAGTGCAAGAGTAGATGAAGCAAGATTTTAAGGTGAGTGTTACAAAGGCAGCAGCTGTATGTCAAACACAGCAACCTGATCTTTTCAAATGATGTCCAAGCTGCTTTCATTTACATCACACTTCACTTTACTCATAGTTTCCACACATAAATAGAAGCCACACACACTCTCAGGACAGAAGAGCGAGTGATGGCTGCAAAATGGACAAAGCTTCAGCATTTTCTCCCTGACCTTGAGCTACCGGTGTACTCATTTTATCCAAACTATGCAACAATACCAATCTCACAAATATCACATTACCTTTGTTGTTATTTGTGATGCTAGATTAGGAAAGTGAGCACATGTGGGTCATTTCAGGGTAGAGCTCTATTCACATGATCAAATGTGACTCTCTCTCGCACACCCACACAAATACATAAACACACAAAAGAAATAAAACAACAGAAAAGTGCAATAGGGCATTTAATGTGAGCCCAGCCTAAAAGACCTGAATACACTTCTCTTTATCTGTGCCTCATGAATTCGCTTAGAGATCCTTGGCATCTGGTAGCAAATGAAATGGTGTACTCACCCGTTCTTTTTTGGCAAGTAGGCTTCCATGTCAAAGAAGACATTCTGCTTCTCTTTGATTTGCGCCTGCAGGTGATTTATAGCCAGAGATTCTTTGTCGTCGCATGTTTTTGCGCATCTGAAGGCACAATTAATCTACATCAGCTTTACAATTAAAATTTCTCAAAAGCCCAGCAAGTGTGTCCCGGTCAAATTTGTTATTTATCGAGATTTTATTTTGCCATCACAGAAAATATTATTTTCTCCCCAGTTTGGTCCCTTGCCTCTTCTCCATCACACAACAGCTACCAGCTGCATAAAGAGCGAACGTGTGCTTCCTCTGAGGCGCATAAAGCCAAGCTCCTCACCTTTTCCAACTGCTCCTTATGCAGCATCACAGACAGAGTAAGAAGCACTCAGAGGAAGCAGCTGTCTGCCCTCTTCCGCATACCTCGCTATGATTGACCGGAGTGAGAGAAAGGGTAATGCCATCCCTCCTACTCACACATCATGGGCAATTTTTTGCTTTCTGGACTCTATGTATGGCTGTGTTATGTAACATCTGGATTCTCCCTACGATAGGGTGACTATTGGCAATATTCCGTATTATACAGTAGTAGTATAAATTTATATGTAGTGGGTTGGAAAAATTTTTTATTTCTCAAAGTTTCCAGGAAAACATGACCTTTCAGACTTCCGACAGCCTTAGAGGCATTTTGTTGGTGGATACAGCTGATAAAGGACCATGTCCTGTTTCTTTGGAAACTGTATGTTCCAGAGAAACATTTACTACATCAACTATTACTACTGAAGTAAACTTCCTGGATTCTGGTTTTTCCCCCTGGCAATTATACACTATATTGCCAAAAGTTTTGGGACACCCCTCCAAATCATTGAATTCAGGTGTTGTTTTTCAGGGGTTGGGCTTGGCCCCTTAGTTCCAGTGAAAGGAACTCTTAATACTTCAGCATACCAAGACATTTTGGACAATTTTATGCTCCCAACTTTGTGGGAACAGTTTGGGGATGACCCCTTCCTGTTCCAACATGACTGCACACCAGTGCACAAAGCAACGTCCATAAAGACATGGATGAGTGAGTTTGGTGTGGAGGAACTGGACTGGCCTGCACAGAGTCCTGACCTCAACCCCATAGAACACCTTTGGGATGAATTAGAGCGGAGACTGCGAGCCAGAATGCGCTTCTAGAGGAATGGTTCCCATTCAATTCAATGATTTGGAGGGGTGTCATAAAACATTTGGCAATATAGTGTATGTCATAGAACTGATTATCAGCTCATGCAAACGTGTCCCACAGATGAAGAATAAACGTACTGACGAAGTGTGTGTCCCAGCTCTTTAAGGCCCTTCCTCTGTTTGCATATGGCGCTGCTGCAGATCGCCTGGAGGTGTGCGAGCTCTTCCAACTTCTGCCGGTACACCTTATGAGTCTCCTAATAAATCGAACACAATCGATATCATTATTATGAGTAAATTAACCCAGAAACACTCTCCTTAGAAAGAGTGGATTAATGCTTAATGAATACAAACGCATAAATGATTTGTTTAGTAATATTAGACAATCAGCTAATAACAATAATAATAATAAATAGTGGTAGTAATAGAGAACAGACTCACACTTTTATTCTAAAGGCTGTTTATTTATCCTCAGAGAAACACAGATAGATAAGAAAACCCAAAGGCAAACTTAATAAAAAAAAAACAGGCATTAGTTTATCTAGATCACATTACACAATCACGTTAGCTTCAATCACTGTGAAGGACGAGATAGTAACACATTCAAATCAATTGAGGTAAGTAAACTCTCTAATTCGTGTTTGATTAAATCACACACTCAAATCAATCACTACTGGTATCCAAAACATGCAGCAGCTGATACTGTCATGATAAAAATAAAACCAAACAGTGTTATTTATCATGCTCTGATTATAAATAACTCCCAAGGATGTCTTCTCAAGGACGTCAGTCGTTAAGAAAGAATAAAAAAAAAAAACAGGAAAAGACAGAAAAACGAACAGAAGGGAAAGTAAATGTTTTCTAAGTGAAATCAGTGTTCACAACCATGTTAGCAACACTGCTAGCTTTCATCACTATTGCGCTAAGTAAGCAGAAAAGGTTCAACAAATCCCACTGCTAAAAGTTTACTCGTTTAAAAGTACACAGTCTTAGAAATAATTAGCCAACGTCCAAACCTGCAGCTGTTGATATTCTTTGTCTATTTCTTCCCATTCACTCCGACATCTCTCCAGTGACATTGTACCCACTGCCATGCTCACCTGCTTTCTACCCTTTGTGAACAGTTATCACTGCGCATGCGCACCACTTACACTTTACACGCATGCGTTTGACCTGCCCGTTTAGGTTTACGGCGCGCATGCGCACTATGTTCAGTTTTTTTTTTTTTTTTTTTAAGTAAATATAAAAATACTTATTTAGATGTTTATGTTTTAGGTGCAGCAGTAACGATTATTAAAAACAGGAATGACAAACAAAATATAGTAATATGTTAAATGCGTAAAAACAACGACGAAAAAATACAAAAGAAATTGTCTTGGGTCTTGAGCAATCAACTAGAGAGTGTGTTTCAAGCAAGTTAAGCAAGATGTTAAACATTAGACCAACATAGTGAAAAGGACAATATTTTAATATAAGAGGTTTGTTATTCATCTGTATATAGTTAACAAAAAATAGTGGAATATCTTAGTGAAATCTCTCAGCATATAAATGGCTCCCTCCCTCTCAAATAGTTCTAAACCTTTAAAATGAAAATTATCCATGAAACAGTATTATCTCAAAATATCTTAAAGGGTTGTTTCTTAGAAAATCTGCATAAACTTCTGGCATTAAAATTGTATTAAAATAACGTTTGTAATTGAATTCAGAGTAGAATATGTTGGAATAATAAACCAACCAGGCATAACATTATGACCAGCTGCCTAATATTGTGTTGGTCCCCCTTTTGCTGCCAAAACAGCCCTGACCCGTCATGCACGGTGTATTCTGACACCTTTCTATCAGAACCAGCATTAACTTCTTCAGCAATTTGAGCAACAGTAGCTCATCTGTGGGATCGGACCACACGGGCCGGCCTTCGCTCCCCACCTGCATCAATGAGCCTTGGTCACCCATGACCCTGTCACCGGTTCACCACTGTCTTCCTTGGACCATTTTTGATAGACACTGACCACTGCAGACCGGGAACACCCCACAAGAGCTGCAGTTTTGGAGATGCTCTGATCCAGTCGTCTAGCCATCACAATTTGGCCCTTGTCAAACTCGCTCAAATCCTTACGCTTGCCCATTTTTCCTGCTTCTAACACATCGACTTTGAGGACAAAGTGTTCACTTGCTGCCTAATATATCCCACCCACTAACAGGTGCCATGATGAGGAGATCATCAGTCTTATTCACTTCACCTGTCACTGCTCATAATGTTATAGCTGATCGGTGTATAACAGTTTATGTAAGATTTTGGACAAAAAAATGAAAAAGAATTTAAAATGGGCATGCTGTATTTAATTACACTGACTGAGGCACTAACATCTGTTATTTAACTAAGCTTTTAAATATTTATTTGGAAAATGTAAGTAACAAACAGAACCCTATAGTATATTCATGCATGTTGCTCATACAACATAAACATGGTGAAAAACATTGTCCTTTTTTAGACAAAATGCATTTAAATACCAGCTATATTTTTATGTTTATATGTATATAGCTCTTTGTACAATGTTTTGAGTTTAAGGTACAGCACTTCCGCCTGTAAGCGTCAGTTGTTGCTATGGTTACATGCAAGCAGGGGCGGGGTTTCAGGAATAACTTAACTGGCCAAACTTCACTCCACTGCTTTAATACTGTAACAATCAGGTTTTTCGTAATTAAAAAAAGACCTTCGTATAAGTGGATTAATGCCGATCCTGAAGAAACATCGGAAAACTGAGCCACTTGTAAAAGTAGTCGATAAAATGGCTAAAACAAATGGCCTCCGCCATACCATCTACAGTACGAACGGAGACCAATACAGCGGAGACTGGAAGGATAACATGAGACACGGTAACTCACTATCCCTCTGAATCTAAACTAAGGCTTATTTGCGTATCTAACTGATTGTTAAAATGCGCATGCGCAGTAAGTCGTTCATCCCTAACCTTCACTGCCCTTCACTCCCCTCTACTCTTGCATTGTGATTCTTTACTTGTTTTGACAAAGACATGGCCAAAATTGTAATTGATCATATTTATACCGCTTTTTCCTATGCTTTAATTTTTTGTTTGGAGTATGTAGTTACCTAAGAATTATCTTAGCTTAATTTGAAAGGCAACCTGCATGAAAATGGATGTTCTGCATGAAACTGGATGACTACGAGATTTTTTTTTATTTGTAGTCCCCTATCCATTTTGTAGCTGTTTTCCTTATTTTTACTTATGGATAGACAGACAGACAGATTATAAAGGACCATTTCTCTAGAAAACAGTTCTCCACTGATTAACTACATGTACAATAATTGCTTAAGTGTATATATAGATAGATAGATAGATAGATAGATAGATAGATAGATAGATAGATAGATAGATACATAGATACATAGATACATAGATAGATAGACCGCTAAGGCATAATATTATGACCACCTGCTTAATATTGTTTTGGTCCCCCTTTTGCTGTCAAAACAGCCCTGACGACCCGTCGAGGCACGGACTCCACTAGATCCCTGTAGGTGTGCTGTGGTATCTGGCACCAAGATGTTAGCAGCAGATCCTTTAATTCCTTTAAGTCACTTAAAAGATACTTACAGGACTTAAAGGATACTTTTGATAAATACTGTCCACTGCAGACCGGGAACACCCCACAAGAGCTGCAGTTTTGGAGATGCTCTGATCCAGTGGTCTAGCCATCACAATTTGGCCCTTGTCAAACTCGCTCAAATCCTTACACTTGCCCATTTTTCCTGCTTCTAACACATCAACTTTGAGGACAAAATGTTCACTTGCTGCCTAATATATCCCACCCACTAACAGGTGCCATGATGAGGAGATAATCAGTCTTATTCACTTCAGTCAGTGCTCATAATGTTATGCTTGATCGGTGTAGATAGACAGGTCTCTCAAACTCTCTGCTTTGTGGAAAGGTAAAGGAACTCAAGTGTGGAAGAGAACTGGAGTTGTGTATGAAGGTGAATGGAAACAGAATGGGCGTGACGGCTTTGGGATTCTCAGCAAACTGCAGCCATCAACTAATGAACATGTAAAAGTTTATTCAGGCACATGGAGAAATGATAAGAAAGAGGTGGGTATCACTCTACACTCCAATGCTGTCCCTTAACATGCCTTTTCCCAGCTCTGCTAACACCTTAGAAGTTATTATTATACAGTATAAGTGCACTATGTCAGCACTAATGGGGGACTGTGTAACATATCAGACAATATGAATACACAATCAAAATTTAGTTTTGAAATATGTTTCAAGATAAAGATACTTGAGGAATAAAATGATGTTTAAGATAGAAAAGGTGATTTAACTAAAAGGAGAAGTCTACAGGATAGGGGTACAGCTCAGAGGAAGATAGATGTAAATAAATAGATGTAAAAATTGAACATTTGTGTGTGTGTGTGTGTGTGTGTGTGTGTGCGTGTGTGTGTGTGTGTGTAGGGGTTTGGGACACGTTTCTACAGCTCGTCATCACAATATGAGGGGGAGTGGGTGGAGAATGAGAGGAGTGGATGGGGACGGATGACTTATGAAAATGGAGATGTGTATGAAGGAGAGTGGCTGAAGAATAAACCCCACGGTCAGGGCGTGCTATGGCTCGGTATATTTTTCACAAAACACTTTGACCTTCCCCCTTTTATTATTAAGAAAGGAATTGAACTGGATAATTGAAGTGAAGCAGAAAGCTTGAAAGAAAGAAGAAAGAAAAAGCTAGTGTGTAATGTGTAATTATGAAGTGTGTTCACGTCCACTCAGAGTGCCATCTTCTGATTGGTCAGCTGCTGACTAGGCTATTATGACATCATCAGCTGTCAGTAAAAATGAAGTTTTCAGAATCGTGACATCAAGCTTTTTTTTTTTTTTTTTGCACTTTCAACCAATCAGGTCACAATTTGAGGACACAGAGGAGAAAGTGCCAGGAAAAAAGCACAACACAACATACAATATTCCAATGCATCAGTGTCACAAAAAAATACCAGTAATAAAATAGTTTTAGGGATATTCAACACTAATCAGTGATATGTTCCACCCTAACTGTGGCTGTATTTATTCAAGGTCCACAAGTAGGTCAAATTCCTTTGCTTTTCTGCCTTCAGAGATTAGAATAAAATTCTAAAGTCCAAAAGGTTGCACATGGCCAGTACATAAAATATTGTATAGTGCAATTCATTCACTTTAAACCCACACTTGATTAATAATAATAGTATAAGTTATCAGAGTATACACCTTGTGATGGTGAATCAGGGATAAATAAACACTAAACCTCTGTATGTGTGCAAGTGCCTGAGAACAGGTATGAGGGCAGCTGGAAGGATGGGAAGAAACACGGACCTGGACGCTTCTTCTACACCAACAGAGGTCAGCTATACGAGGGCTTCTGGGTAGACGATGTACCGAGGTGCGGGACGGTGTGCGATTACGACAGGACGCATGCACACACACCACCGCTGTACCCCATCCCCCCGGTAATACAACACATTCAAGTTTAAACAATGTGGACAATGTAGTATGCGTGTGAGAAGGACTAGTTATAAAAACTTGATAGATTTTAAAGAGACACAATAATATTCTGATTAATAACACTCTCATGCTCAGTGCTGAATTTCAAACAATGCATATACACCAATCAGTCATAACATTATAACCACTGACAGGTGAAATTAATAACACTGATTTTCTCCTCATCATGGCACCTGTTAGTAGGTGGGATATATTAGGCAGCAAGTGAACATTTTGTCCTCAAAGTTGATGTGTTAGAAGCAGGAAAAATGGGTAAGCGTAAGGATTTGAGCGAGTTTGACGAAGGGCCAAATTGTGATGGCTAGACCACTGGATCAGAACATCTCCGAAACTGCAGCTCTTGTGGGGTGTTCCCGGTCTGCAGTGGTCAGTATCTATCAAACGTGGTCCAAGGAAGGAACAGTGGTGAACCAGTGACAGGGTCATGGGCGGCCAAGACTCATTGATGCACGTGGGGAGCAAAGGCTGGTCCGTGTGATCCGATCCAACAGACGAGCTACTGTTGCTCTAATTGCTGAAGAAGTTAATGCTGGTTCGGAGAGAAAGGTGTCAGAATACACAGTGCATGACGGGTCAGGGCTGTTTTGGCAGCAACACGACATTAGGCAGGTGGTCATAATGTTATGCATGACTGGTGTAAATGTCCTTTTAATCAGTCATACGACTTAACACGAGAATCCACCTTACAAGCACCTTATTGTGAAAAATCTATAGAAGTGTCACAGTGTGTCAATTAAGTTATTCTGTTTATCTGTCTCACTTACTGTCTCTCTGCTCTGTAGGTAATGCTGCAGGATGTTCAGTCAGTACTAATGGAGGGACGCGACCGTTTTTGTGCCAGCACAGAGGACTAAGAAAATCAACTAGTGAATCCTGCAGTCTGTGCATGATGTCACCGGATCAGCAGTTTTGGAAATACTCAGACAAAGTCAAAGTCAAAGAAGCTTTATTGTTACTTCAACCTATAGCTGATGCAGTACATGGTGAAATGAAACAACGTTCCTCCTGGACCAGAGGTGCTACACAACAAAACACAAAAACACAGGGTGACACGGACAAACATGAAGTTAAACTAAGGTGCAGAATTTTAAAACTAAACATACAACATAAGTGCAGGGAATGACGAGACAGTGCAGACAAACAAGACACATAAAAAAAAAAAAACAGTGTTGTACATTCATTGTCTGCCGCTTATCCGAACTATTCTCGGGTCACGGGGAGCCTGTGCCTATCTCAGGCGTCATAGGGCATCAAGGCAGGATACACCCTGGACGGAGTGCCAACCCATCGCAGGGCACACACACACTCTCATTCACTCACTACGGACAATTTAGAGATGCCAATCAACCTACAATGCATGTCTTTGGACTGGGGGAGGAAACCGGAGCACCCGGAGGAAACCCCCGAGACACGGGGAGAACATGCAAACTCCACACACACGGCGGAGGCGGGAATCGAACCCCCAACCCTGGAGGTGTGAGGCAAACGTGCTAACCACTAAGCCACCGTGCCCCCCCTCAGTGTTGTACAGTGAGTTCAAAAGACCAGCCCATCCAGCACCAATAACCACGATTAATGTCAGAAATCACCTTTTCCCCATTTTTGATGTTTGATATGAACATTAACCGAGACCTGTGTACACATGATTCTTTTGCAATGTGCAGGTGGACAGTGAGTATATACTCAAATCTAAACTATTCAGCAATATAAAATAAGTCCTCAGTGATGCATGTTTTGTTATATTTCACTTTATTTCATTCTGATTTGTAAACCATTTACACACTGTGTGCGCTTGGCAATAATAAAAAAAAAAAAGCACAAAACGTCAAGGCCACACCACTTGGCAAATGACGCACATGGCTCAATCAGTCACTCATTTTGATGTTCAATAAGAACCTCTTTACCAAGAAAACTCACGTTCAACCTGTGCACGATGTTGTGGCACTGTTTTCGACACAGCTTTAATACAAGAGGATGAACTAAAACAAATCATAGCAACAGCTTAAAAAACACTGACATGAGATGAGGAATGGCTGTAGCCCAAAATGTAAGACAATTGAATCCTTCAGATCTTTAATTCATAAAATGTCATGTATGGCAAATTAAACCTGTCGATGTTCTGCTCAGCAGCTAGAAAAATGTAGTTAGTCAGTTGCTTAAATAGATCCTACTAATTAACTGGCTTGTTGCTCTTAAGATAGCCAAGGGAATTAGGCGGAAATGACAAGGGAAGGGTTTTAAATGGTATTGAAATGCCCAGATAATTTTACACAGAGATATTGGAAATAAGTACAGACTGGAGGCGTAAATAAAAAGTATTTGGCACATTATTATAAATAGGTAAACATTTACCATACACCAAAATGTGGCTCAGTTTAGTGATGTCATGCATGTGCTCATAATTAAGATGCGAAACAACCCATGATATGAGACATGTACTTTTAAAATCTTTGTGCTGTGATAAAATCTAATCTAACTTCATACTGCTTTTGAAGACAATCACATCAAAAGTCAGGCCACTGGCACTCCTACTAAGGTTTTAAGGTTAAAGTAATCATTTTTAGGAACTACAACATTAAAATGATATAATAAACCATGATAAAAGGTTCAAGATTTACTATAAACGCCTGGACAATCTTGAGTGTAACATTATATACATACACCGACTAGGCATAACATTATGACCACCTGCCTAATATTGTGTTGGTCCCCCTTTTGCTGCCAAATCAGCCCTGACCCGTCATGCACTGTGTATTCTGACACCTTTCTATTAGAACCAGCATTAACTTCTTCAGCAATTTGAGCAACAGTAGCTCGTCTGTTGGATCGGATCACACGGGCCAGCCTTCGCTCCCCACGTGCATCAATGAGTCTTGGCCGCCCATGACCCTGTCACCGGTTCACCACTGTTCCTTCCTTGGACCACTTTTGATAGGTACTGACCCCTGCAGACCGGGAACACCCCACAAGAGCTGCAGTTTTGGAGATGCTCTGATCCAGTGGTCTAGCCATCACAATTTGGCCCTTGTCAAACTCGCTCAAATCCTTACACTTGTCCATTTTTCCTGCTTCTAACACATCAACTTTGAGGACAAAATGTTCACTTGCTGCCTAATATATCCCACCCACTAACAGGTGCCATGATGAGCAGATCATCAGTCTTATTCACTTCACCTCTCACTGCTCATAATGTTATGCCTGATCGGTGTTTTCTTTAATAACTTACAGCTCTGCAAAATGTCTGGCACTTTATCAAAACAACTGTGATTCTCATCACATAGCAAAAGAAAGTCATGTAGTCATGTATGATAGAATTTTGCCCTACTAACCACCACTTCTATGATCATAAAGGAATTTAATATCAGCACATGCCTAACAGTCATATTTTGGCACTGACATTCATAATGACAGAATACTGAGTTCATCAGTAAAAATATCTTCAACAAGAGAGCTATTGTCTTAAAAATCGCAACAGTTAGTAAAATAAAATGTATCATTCACCTATAAAACGGTTTCAATGATAACCTCCAAAGATCCAAAAGAGCAAAAAAGATGTGCATTCTTCACCTCTATACACCGCTTGACTTGTGAATAATTACACATGACTCAGCAATGACATGTACCAACAATTTTCCACACAGATTTAAACTTGCTGAACTTTACCGTCTACTGTTTCAGGCTCTTAATAATGTTGCGTCTCGGCTAAGACCAGTAAAAACATGCGTAATGTTTCACAGTGGGGAAAAAATGATGTGTCTGGAAGGTCCCAAGTCCAACCTACGCTCGCATGCACTAGTTAGCATCAACTGCTTACAGAAATCTATAGCTTCCAGTATATTGAGAAACACTGGATTTTTTTTTGTTTTTTGTAGACCAAAGAAAACACAAGTTCATTTAAGTATTTCTTCAAGTAAGAAGGAAGTGGACTGGCATTAAACTTAAATATGTAAGTATTTCCAAAAAAAAATTGTGTTGTCCTTCTTGTCACCATGCATGCTAGATACTCAAGGAACTGTGGGACACCAGATACCCTCCAAAACCCTGGCATTACATCAGGGCTGTAAAAAAATATGATAAACTAACAGTATGACAAATGTCGACCTGATGGATTTGGTTACGTCACGGTACTCGCTTATAGCTCAATGATCTTGTTAAAGCATAACGTTGAGGTCTTTATCGTGATATACTGTCACACTGCTAACTCACATTGAAGAACAGACACAGTATTAGAAACAGGATTACAGTGTTTTTCTGCCTCTTTTAGAAAAAGTAGGCTTCTCCTTTTAAAAATGCAAAAACAAGCACAACAATTAAAAATAAAGGAAAAGAAAATTAGCCTCAGAATGGTTCCACCTAATGGAGGCTGGTGAAGCCAGAGGTGCATTTAACATTTCATTAATACCTTTAAATCCACATGCAGAAACTAAGACATACAGATACAGTAGTTTAAAAAGCAGACTCAGGATGGTTGACATCTTCTATTGGGAAGTTGGAGAGTGCAGCGCTGATGTTTCTCCTCTCTGGTCCAGCTCATTCTGAAGCCGTGTCAGATCCTCCAGTTCCTCTAGCTCCCGGAACTGACGGTCAGTTTTGTGACTGACAAGAGAGCGGTAAAAATGGACGGCGAAGATGATGAAGATGAGGCCAAACGGCACCATGATGGAGGTGGAGGTGATGGCGGCGGCCACCCCTGCCGAGACCGTGCCGTTTTTCTGATTCTTGGGCCTAATGGGTAAAAATTTGACCCAGCAGAGAAGGACGACCTCAGCGAGGAAGAGCAGTGTGCCGATGACAGTTGAGAAGGCCCAGGCCAGCTCGACGTGGCGATGCATACGTTCGTGTGGAGACTCACGCACCGAGTTGAGGTTGTGTACGTTGCTGACGGCTTCGATGTTGGGCAAGATGCAGGTGCTGATCATCAGAGCAAAGAGATGAACTGCCACCAACACTGTGGTACATGCACTGAATGCAATCAACAGACCAGGCGGGTAATCATGACTTGTATCCAGCTGAACCTCCACCATCGCAACCTACACACACACACACACACACACACACACACACACACACACACACACACACACACACACACACACACACAAGGTTTAAGGCAGGGGTTGTCAGCTGGCAAAATTCTGCTGATTGAACAGAGCACCTGAAAAATAACTGTAGTCGAGCCGACGAACTAAAGAAAAAGGAACTGCCTATAGGTTAGTGACCCTAGGTTTCTAAACAAGAACCATGTTCTGTAGCAGTTTAGGGATGCTTGGACTGAGACGACTGGACTAAAAAAGTATGTCTGTATCCTCTGGGCACTAATTAAAAACAGTCGCCTTATTTGTTCAGAGCTGATAGCACTAGACAAAAGTAGTAAAGCACCACTAAAAAACAAAACATAGCCACAAACTAAACAAGAGTTACAGAATAAAAGGTCAGGAGCTCTGTGAGCAAGGAATTATATGTAACTGGACCTTTACAAATTTACGCTGAATACGCAAGGTCAAAGTCTTGTTTTTATTTGCATGATTTAAAGCTTTACTGCTTACCACAGATGTAAAGAGTGATTATCTGAGCTACCATTGCTTTGACACCATTGCTGGACATTTATTCTCTCTCTCTCTCTCTCTCTCTCTCTCTCTCTCATCAACAAGGCATTTCCACTAACGGAGCTGGATATTTTTCAGACCACTCTGTATAAACTCTAGAGACTATTGAGTCTTAAAATCGCAGTCGATCAGCTGTTTCTGGCATCAACATCCATGCTTAAAGTCACTGGGATGACATTATTTGCTCTGAATGTGTGATTAACTGAAACACGAGCTGTATTTGCATAATTTTTGCATTGCACTACTGTTACCTGGTGACTATAGGGCTGAAACACACTGGATGACCGGTTCCTAATAAAGTGTCAAGTGAATATATTTTACTGATCTGTTCAATGAGCAACACGTATGCAAATATTTGCCATAATCAGACGTGTCCAGCTTTTCAAGACGAAACCTATGATGTTAAATATGATTCATGTGAGCAGATATGTATTTTTTTTAAGACAATACTAAGTTAAGAGAATGAAGTGCTGTGGATGGAGATGCTCTGGAAGGAAGCGGAGTTACTCACCATGGCGAAGCCGGACAGCAGAGCTGAAGTGCGGCTTGTGGCTTTCAGCTTCGCCCGGCTCAAATACAGCTTCCGCCAGGACAGAGCCTGCAAAGACAGCTCACTTCCGCTCATCGTGTGCACAAGGAAACAAATACACAAATACGAAGCAAAAGTAGTCAATTAAAAACAACGCGTCTTAAATATACACCCGAGTCAAACCTCCACATTTCTCTGGCTCACCATCTGCCTGCCTGCCTGAATGTAGCATTACCCATAATCCTCCGCGGTCCGGTAAGCTCTCTAACCTGTTATTACCAGAGGAGTCCTTTCTACAGCTTTTAATACTGTTTAATGAGTCTGTGGTAAACAAAAATACTGCTTTTTTTAAATAAATAAAAAACCCCAGGATATTTTACCTTTCTTTCGCTTTTTACCTTTGCTCTTGGTTTTGAAATAAATAACACTAGTCCTCACTCTCAAAACATTCACATTTTGTATTTGTATTTTATGTATTATTAGGACCTTATGACTTAACCCTAAAACCAGGGATGTTACTAGGCATACATTTCTACTGGGGTACAAGCCCATGTCTCAAAAATGTCTTGAATGTACACTATATTGCCAAATGTTTTGGGACACCCCTCCAAATCATTGAATTCAGGTGTTGTTTTTCAGGGGTTGGGCTCGGCCCCTTAGTTCCAGTCAAAGGAACTCTTAATGGTTCAGCACACCAAGACATTTTGGACAATTTCATGCTCCCAACTTTGTGGGAACAGTTTGGGGATGACCCCTTCCTGTTCCAACATGACTGCACACCAGTGCACAAATCAAGGTCCATAAAGACATGGATGAGCGAGTTTGGTGTGGAGGAACTTTGGTGTGTACTCTGCATTCCACAAATACAGCTCGAATTAATAGACCACTCCAAATTTTTCTTAAATCAGCATCTCAAAATGTATAGCAGCCTTTCCATTCCAGTGTCTGTTGAATTCCAACACAGGTACACCTCGTTCTGCTTAATGAAGTACTGATTAGGTGATTAATTGAACCAAATCTTATTTAACAAGGAAAAGTATTAAAAAAAAAAAAACCCCACTGCTGTTGCCATCACTATCCTCTTCCAATAGGGTGAGCTGGATGGTAGAAACTATGCTTGTAGTACCTCGAATGTAATTGGAGTCAAATTATAACTATTGACCAAGCCAAAAGTGTTTAAAAGAAAAGTTTTGAGTGAGGCAAAGAAAGGTTCAGTTTTGGCTTTACCATTAGAGTGATACAGTGAGCGTTGGATTGCTTCCGTCTTTAACATTTCAAAGACAGTGGTTCATAAGAACAAGGCCAAGCTGTAGACCACCAGAGGGTGAAAATGACTCTCCACTGACCGGGATGACCGCCAACTCATTTGAATGTCACTCAACAACCATAGGATGATATCAAGTGACCTACAAAAAGAACGGCAATTGACAGCTGGTGTAAGAACGGTTCACAACGGGCTCCTAGAGGCAGGGCTGCAATCATGCAAACCTAGAAAAAAGTCCATCAAGGAGAGCCAGGGTAAGATTTGCAAAAGACCATAAGGATTGGACTGTAGAGGACTGGAGTCGGATCATCTCTGAGTTTTCAGCTTTGTCCAACACCTGGTTGTCTAATGGTTAGACAGCAACCTGGAGAGGCTTACAAGCCAGTGTCTCGCACCCACTGTGAAATTTGGTGGAGGATCAGTGATGATCTAGGGGTGCTCCAACAAGGCCGGAATCGGCCACATTCATCTTTGTGAAGGGCACATAAAACTTGTTTCTTTCTGCTATGACAATTTTTCTATCAGCAGGACAATGCTCCATGCCACACAGCCAGGTGAATCAAGGTGAGGATAGAGGACCACCTCAATCAAGACTTTGTCATGGCCAGCCCAATCTCCAGACTTGAACCCCAGTAAAAACCTCTCGAATGTGATCTAGAGGAAGATGGAGGAGCTGGTTGAATTTTTGTGCCAGGAGTAGCATAAAGTTACCCAACAGCAATATGAAAGATTGATGAAGATTGCCCACACACACACTCATTCACTCACGTAATCAAACACTACGGGCAATTTAGAGACTCCAATCAGCCTAGAAGCATGTCTTTGGACTGTGGAAGGAAACCGGAGCACCCGGAGGAAACTCACCATGCACGGGGAGAACATGCAAACTTCCAAACATATACCTATAAATAGTAAAACCAGAGAAACTGATCATTTCGTAGTAGTATCTTAATTATTTTGCAGAGCAGCATGTGTGAGGGTTAACTAAGAACATTTTTTTTTTTCAAAGTTTTGTAACACCCCTCCAAATCATTGAATTCAGGTGTTGGTCTCGGCCCCTTAGTTCCAGTGAAAGGAACTCTTAATGCTTCAGCATACCAAGACGTTTTGGACAATTTCATGCTCCCAACTTTGTGGGAACAGTTTGGGGATGACTCCTTCCTGTTCCAACATGACTGCACACCAGTGCACAAAGCAAGGTCCATAAAGACATGGATGAGCGAGTTTGGTGTGGAGGAACTTGACTGGTCTGCACAGAGTCCTGACCTCAACCCCATAGAACACCTTTGGGATGAATTAGAGCGGAGACTGTGAGCCAGGCCTTCTCGTCCAACATCAGTGCCTGACCTCACAAATGCACTTCTAGAGGAATGGTCAAAAATTCCCATAAACACACTCCTAAACCTTTTGGAAAGCCTTCCCAGAAGAGTTGAAGCTGTTATAGTTGCAAAAGGCAGGCCAGCTCCATATTACATTCATGTGCACGTAAAGGCAGATGTCCCAAAACTTTTGGCAATATAGTGTATGTAGTAAAAGTATTTTTTATTTATTTATTCAATCACTTTATTGACGAGACAGCATAATGGTGAAGCCTGTCTTGCCCCATTGTGACATTCAGCTCCTCATTTTCTGTACCAATGTCAGAAGAGATACTGTTCAAAATATGAACATGAGCAATAAACACCATCATTCATGAAACGGTTTTCCCCGACACGATCACATCAGACCGCCTGAGGCTTTAGACGTTTAATCAAAGGTGGTGGTTGCCTGAATGAAAAATCTTATCACTTTATAGTCTAGATGCAAGTTTAAATGAATTTCCATGCTTAGTTTTGCAATTTAATAATAAACTGCTTAGATTAAAACAATGGCTGTAACATAATCCAACAACTTTTTTTGTTTTTGAGTTTAATGAGTTAATTTAATTTTCCAGTTAAATGGAATGCAGCATACCAGTTTACCTCAAATATTGTCTTGTTCTTTTGTTCACAATTTCTTCTGGAAGAGAAAAAACCCCCCCAAAAAAACAAACAAACAAAAAAAAAATCACTGTACACAATCTGCTCTTATCCTTCAGTGAAGTTTATTTGACGCCTGATGATGACGAGCTATACATCGACATCAGAATACAACACAAAACCCTGCAACAAAACCTAAACAGGAAATTACATTTAAAACCTGAAATTAAACATTAAAAAGTAGCAGTTGTAGCATTTTTTTTTTTATTTTATTTGACACGAAAAAACATTTGATTTTAGTGTTTTCTTGTTAAAACTCCTCACGCCGCGGAGAAAAAAAACATGCAGAGCGGCAACGACAAACGCAGAAATCAAATCAACCTGTGAGGAGGAGATGCTTGGTATCGACAGGGTCCATCAGCAGCACACATTCTGCTTGTTACGTGATCAAGAGGAGACCGCAAAATCGACATTTCACTGAGGATTGTCTGTGCCAATTAACCAGAGGGTCAAAGATTAAAAGGGGTTTGGTTAAATAGTGTCAGTGTTCTGGGACTTATCCTGGAAATAAACACAAAGATAAACAACCATGTCAGAGCTGATGTCAATAACTGAACATACAACATAAATCACAACAGTGTTCCTGAAGACCTTAAACTATGAATAAATGCTGCTCAATATTGGTGTAAACCTAACTAGACTACCAGACCAAACTGCGATACCAGAGTATCCCTCTCTCTCTCTCTCGCTCATGCACACACAAACATGGATGATAGAAACGAATCATTCACTACTGTATGTGCATTGTGGGAAATCTGACCCATTTCATACAGGAGTGGAAAAATCATGCTGTAATTCAGCTTCTTCCTGACTTGGGGCAATCTGCACTGTATACAGTAAAAGCTCTTGTTCAATAAAACATTGTGATCGTTTTGTAATATTTGCCTGTAACCTGTGTTTTCATCTTTTTTTAAGTTATTGCTTTAGGTTTTTTTTTGGATCAGTTGGTCCATTGAGCAATTTAAATCAATTTCAAAACAGTTTTTTTTAAAAACCAGGTTCAGTGACTGATATCATCTCAGTATCTACACTGCAGCATCGGAATTAAATTTGCTGTCCTGTCTTTAAACAGGGCTGAAATTTAGCAGGCTCTGTCCAAAGATTTGTGGCTACAGACACACACTTACTCTCACTTCGTGTTACAGTCCAGACAAGACAGATTACGAGTCTGCAGACTCTGAGCTCCCCCTTTGCACACTGCATCCTCTATAAAAACGCAGTGTTCCCTTATAAGAGCTTCCAGGCCCCGACATGGCTGTCTCCTATCAGAGGCTCCCCATGAAGGCTGCATCCTTCTATAAAGATTATGCGCACCGTAAGGGCTGGGTGTGTGTCTAGTTGAGTGTGAGGAGTTGGTGGTAACAGCTGTTCAGCTATACACCTGAATAAAAAATAAACGACATAAATTTAGTGCATAATCACAGACTTCTGCTGCCATTCCACCAGCAGTGGTGGAATACAATGCAGTCCTTCGTGAACACATGTTTTAGCCCCTTTGGCCCTGATGGTACCGAGTCCACAACCCCTTTTAGGGACATTCCCTTTAAAAAAAAAACAAAAAAAAAGTATCGGCATAAACAAAAAACATCTGAAAGCAAAGGATCTAAAGCTTACATTGCACCTAAGCAAACAGATCAGATATTGAGGACTTTTTGCAGCAAATTTAAAATTGCGTGTACATACTTATAATTGGAAAAAAAAGAGAAATTTTATGATTAGGGTAGCTACCACGTACTGTTACTTAAAAGGTAACGACAATTGTTACACGCACAACACCTTCAGCCGAGAGCTGGCGAACACCTAGTTAAAGGCCTGTAAATGTCAATGCAGTTTAAAAAAATACATTTTCATTACTCCAGTCCATGAATATAACATTTAGAAAATGGCATAGGATTGTTTACAGTAGAGTTTCCCAATCAAATCGAGTTCAAACAAAACACCGTGCAGAGCTTCAGCTTTAAAATAATGCAGAGAAAATAAAAGCGCCATATGTAAAATATGACTAAACCATGTCACCCACGTTTGGGAAACACGGGTGCCTAATGGCTTGTGGTCGTACCCGATGATCTACAATAAAAATAAGACTACTGTGTTAGCTGTAGGTGCAAAACTAGACACTATTAACATGGCAACATTTACATGGCTGCATGCTGCCATCGGTCACGTACCGTCACTGTAAACTAATTCTGCGATGAGAAATAAAGCAAGGGTTCGTTTAACACCACCATGTAAATTCAGCATTACAGACAACCCTTGAAGGGGACAAGGCTCTGAAAGTGGGATGAGGGAGGCAAAGGGTTAAAAGGGTGAAGGATCCTGAATGACCCCTGACCTAACATGAAACCCATCCACATGTGCAGGACTGAACTCTGAAGCGTCAGCTGTGTGGGTCATGGAGATGGAAGGTCAGGAGCGTAACACACATTCACAACAGAAGACTGAAAGCTGAAGCTCCGCCCATTGTCAGTATCAGTCTGTGGAGAAGAAGGAAGTAAAACAAGCAGCCATATTTACACTTAACAACTGCATTGAAGCTCAAACACTCAGTCAGTTCATTGTAAAAACCCATCCTCTTTCTCCTGAGGCCCCGCCCAAAAACAAGCACACACCCATTTCCTCAAACCACCGTACTAAGAGAGGTGGTGTTAGTGGAATCAAGTGTGGAGCTAAGGTCGAGATCATCGGTGTCTGTCGGTGTGTCCGGGGTGACCAACATTGTACTGCTGTCAATAGATTCTGCCCTCTCCTCAAGGGGAGGGGGTGGGGCCTGGAGAGGGGTTCTGCAGAAAGTTCCACTTCCTCCATTGTCTACCTGTGTAGCATTCAGCCCTACAGAGGAGGGAGTGGCACAAACAGTTAGAATAATGGTGAACATTAATGGTATATCCATATCCCAGTGTCTCAATTCCTGGTGCCTATTTATATATATTTACCAAGTCCCATGTAGAGAAGAGAGTTGGGGTTGATGGAAGCCTCATAAGGGGGCGGGGGCTCATCTGGTGGGTGGAGTTCAGGGTATTTATAGGCTGCATAAGGGGGGGGTGGTTCCTGAAAGTGGAAAGCACCACCCTCTCCATCATCAGACAGGTGTAGTGGTGTGAGACCAGTTCCAAATACGTCAGAGCCATAATCGAAGGCGGGAACACGCCGGCCAAGGTTAAAGTGGTGCACTGAGGGGAGAGAGAGAGAGAGAGAGAGAGAGAGAGAGAGAGAGAGAGAGAGAGAGAGAGAGGGAGAGGGAGAGAGAGAGAGAGAGAGAGAGAGAGATTCACCCTGCTGTACACCCGCTCTACATTAAGCTGTTCAAGCTGAACCAATATTAATAAAGTAACAGCATCAAACAACTGAAGCGCCCCTTGGCCGTCGCTACGCTCGGACACACACACAGAACATTACTAGTGTTGAATGCCCAAAAGTGAACAAAGTTGAAAGGGACATGAGTAAAAACAAAAGAAAACAAACAATGGTGCTATGATGGATTCACTCTACATGGCCAAAAGTTTCTGAACACCTAAATTCAATAAATAATTATAATCTGTTTAACATTACAATACCCACTTCACTTGACTGTGATAGCATGGTGTGGTGGATAATGAACTTTAGTGGCTCATGTAGCTTGATTGTGTAATACTGTTCTGTGTATAAGTGCATGTGTAATTAATATTAATTACACATGCATTAATAATAATATATATATATAAAAAATTCACACACACACACACACACACACACACAGTGTATACATCTATACTCACAGTTCCCTCCAATCAGTGTGTCAATACGCTCTCTGCGTCTCTGCCGTAAGCGATGTACCATAAAGAGTAGCAGAGACAACACCAGGAATGACGAGATACAGCTGATGATTAGACGCATCCCACTCGCCATGGAGTCAAACAGACTGCTGCCATCTGAGAAACACACAACTATCATTCAGGTTAGTGATAACAATTAAAAACAATAAAATTGAATAGAAATTTAAATGCTCATTCCACATCATGTTTAAGATTTTTTGTCTAGTTTAGTCATTTTGTATAAACAAAACAAAAAGGCTAGTCAATCTCAAACCCTAGTTACACAACTGTATTACACTAGAACAGTGAAACTGCCTGGAAAAATGGAAAAAGTGAAATTTTCTGGTCACGCACACACAACCACCATACACGGGTACAACGAAATGCTTTGTTACGACTTAACCGTCCGTGTTCGTGTATAGTTTTGGTTACCCGGATCGAGGCAAGTGAACTTGCAGCACTCTTTAGGGTCCTTTGTGAAGTGTGTACAACCCTGTGGCCTCTCGCACAGTGCTGCCACACACATCTCTGCCTCGCCATCGTGACATGTGCAGCTCAGACACGGGTCATCACCTTTGGGCGTGAAGTACAGACCCTCGCTGACCACGTTATCCCGGATATCCACACATGTCTGTCCTACACACACACACACAAATATATACATTATCCACTGTGTTTAAAACTCAAGCACTGTTCACAAATAAATCAGGTATGGTGTGTTCTGAGCAGTAGAGGGCACGAGAGCAATAGGGACAATTTGACAGAATGCAGTACAGATAGATTGACAAAGGGAAAAAAAAAAAAAAAAGAGCTAGAGAAAGAGAGACCCAGGACGAAGAATCTGTATAATATCACAGAATATTGAATCTGACTGCTTAAAGACAGTCTGTGTATTTGTGTGTGCGTACGTCTTTTGCAGAGAAAAGGGAACGGTTTGTAGCAGTTCTCAGTGTGCCAACTGTGTAAGCCACGCTCGTTCATATTCCTGTTGTGAAAACGCTGCAGCTGTGCACAGTACACACTGTCCTGCTTTACACTCGCCTCGGACACACTCCACAGTCCCTCTGGAGGTAGAAACACCTGCACAGAGCCTATACATTCGCACCAGACACACACCATGACAACAAATCAACATTAGAACACACACTACTGAAATCACATCACTCAGTGTGGGCTGCAGAAAATACAGTGATACGCAACACAACCCACACAAAACTTCTGTAAAAGATACCAACACTGGAATAATATTTTTGAGTCTCTTTTGAACGACAATGTTATAAATTAAATATTTTATCAGACTGTTCCAAGCGTTCTGGGAGATAATCAATGCCAGAACCAATAATTCTTAAAAAACCTGTTATACTCTCCCTGTAAAAACATTTCCCAACAGAATGAAATTATGTATTACATAATACATTACCCAATGTGTGTTACTGACCTTTATAGGCCACTTCCCATCGGCCTTCGAACGATCGACTCTGATTGGTGATAACATACTGATAGCCCACCCAGAAACTGCAAAACAAATACACTGCAGTCATTTAACATACAATGGACTATTTTAAATAAATACATCACTAGCTAATCATGAGTGTATCTATGGTAACAATCTCAATTTAGTCGTTTTCAGTTGACATTGTTATCTTAGTCTCCCTTGGCACATGATATCTACCAATCTGCGAGACTGAGATCCAACTCTTGTCTCCTCTAGAATCAATAAATGATGCACATACACTGTGTTTAAATATAGCAACGTTTATAAGAAGGTTCCTGAACTTGGAAATAACAGCATTGTAATTGAATGCCAGGTTAATATTGATTTGTTTTTGTAGAATGCACTGAAACACTGACCTGCACTGGTCTCTGCGCTCACACACTCTCTGGTCGATCTTGAGGATGAACTGCAGCTCTTCGTTGGTGCTGAAGGTGGCGAGCGAGCCGTTCACTTTCTGGCACGTCTCCCCAGCCTGCCAGTAGTTCTCCCCTTGCTCATACACCTTGTAACAGCTTGAAGTCTTCTCATAGTGGTGCCATCCACTCGGGCATTTTTCTACACAAACGCACACAAAGAGAGTGGGATTTTAATAGTCTATTGTTATACCTCACAGCATCACACAAGAGACATATACAATGGGTTGTAACACAAACACGTTCTGGTATGTTATATACCACGCTCCAGATGGGCTGCAAGTATACACCAATCAGGCATAACATTATGACCACCTGCCTAATATTGTGTTGGTCCCCCTTTTGCTGCCTGATCCTTTGAGGCATGGACTCCACTAGATCCCTGAAGGTGTGCTGTGGTATCCTGACACCAAGATCTTAGCATCAGATCCTTTATCCACCTCGCAACTTACAGGACTTAAAGGATACTTTTGATAGATACTGTCCACTGCAGACCGGGAACACCCCACAAGAGCTGCAGTTTTGGAGATGCTCTGATCCAGTGGTCTAACCATCACAATATGGCCCTTCATCAAACTCACTCAAATCCTTACGCTTGCCCATTTTTCCTGCTTCTAACACATCAATTTTGAGGACAAAATGTTCACTTGCTGCCTAATATATCCCACCCACTAACAGGTGCCATGATGAGGAGATAATCAGTGTTACTCACTTCACCTCTCACTGCTCATAATGTTATGCCTGATGAGTGTATGTTCAGATCTAAGAACACACATGCTTACCACAAACATCACTGATCAACAAAATGATCAGGATTCATTATAATTATCAGAGACACAGGGTGAGTGCTGATGAAATGCTTACTGTTAAAGCGCACAGGCTGAGCCACGCCCATCACGTCCTCGATCTGATCAAAGCCGCTGCCATAGCGATAGCGCTCCTCCTTTATTGCTGTGGAAATACATCAGAGTTAGAATGAGACAGCAAGTGTGTGCATGCTTATGTCCACGCATTTGTGAATGATGGTTTTATTCTTAGGATACATACACATCAAAATGAAACGCAAACCATATCATCATTATTTACAGTATGATCCCATGTCACAGTGTTTATATAATAAAGTATACACCATTAAAAATAATCTTGGACATCTCTATATGTTTATGTTCATAGATTCGTACATGTTTAATGCAAATCAGAATCCTATATCCTCATGCCAGTGTTAAGAGCTAGCCCAAAAATTAACACCATCCAAGTGTGGGAAAATGTAATGTTACCATAACAACTTTATTCATAAAGATATTTAAGAGCAAGGCCTATATGAAAAGATAAGCATGCAGGTTCTGTAGCTTTACATTTGTAGTTACAATGTTATCATAATCCTATAATTTGCATCACAATGTGAGCTTGCTCCAGACAGAAACCAGCTTTAGAGAGAACTCCTGGGAAATGTTAAATATTAAATAAATAAATTAAAAAACAAACAAACAAAACAAAACTCACTGTGGTAACAACTTTGACTAATTTATAGACATCAGAATGAGCCTACTATACTATTTAAACCATACTTATTAAACTCTGACATGATTGTGACTAGGGTGCTAATGTTTATACTTATAAACTCAACATAATTTGTATGCGTGTGTGGACATACGAGGGCAGTCTATCTCGTCACTCTTGTCCTCGCACACGGTCCAGCCATCACATCTCCAGTCCAGGGGGATACACTGCATCCTCCCACTGAGACATGCGAACTGGTCCTCAGCGCACCGCGGCTCTATACACACAAAAACACACACATTAAAACCCTATATTCCTAATTTCTTTATTGTATTCATACTAGTAATGACATGCAGCAAATCCTGATGCTGGAATTAGAACACAGCCGGTCAGACACTAGGAGACGCTGAGCAGTTAAGTGTTAAGTTAGGTTGAGTGTTAACTCCGTAGCCACCATTGTCCACATTATAACCCACATTATAACCCTCTTCCACCTCCAACCCACACTCCTTCAAATAGACCCATGGACTCTCAAATCATTCACACAGATCTGGACTCTGCTGTGACAATATCTCTAATGTTGCTGCTACATACCAATGTTTACATACTGCACAATATTCTCACTAGGTTTAATTTTTATTTATTAATATATGCATCAATCTATTTCACCTTCTTCTACTTTCTTCTTCTTCCTCTTTTGTTTCAGCTTTTAAGCAATACCTTTTCACAGTTTAGACAGCGTATATTTATTTACAGATATTTTATACAGTTATTCTATACGGATGTGTACTCAAAGCTTTTTGCACTAACTGACTTATTCCATTTATCATCATACAACAATTGTATTTTATTTATGTTATTTTATTTAGTATTTGCACTGATCTTTTTTTTTTTAAACTACTCTGCGTGCCTTAAATTGCCCCTTGGGGATAAATAAAGTTTTTTTGAATTGAATTAAATAAAGCGCTTGGCTGTTTTAAAGTCTTCTTGCATATTGAGAAAAGCTGTTTTAGTTTGGATTGGAGGCCAAAATAAGAAAAAAAAAATTGAATTTTGAACTGAATCTGAATTAGTATGGTCAGGATCAGAGCTCTTTCGCCAATTTAAGAATTTATGACCTTAGTAGCAATAATCTCATGTTCGAGGTTACAATAATCTGTGATCCTTTATCGGTTTGGTTCATCACATCCAGAGTGAACGTTAACAGAATCCAGACAGCTCACATCATGTTTCATCATCACTACAATGTCTGTGTTTGACAAGAACAATTAAATGCCTTTAACTGGTGTATAAAGCTTGTAATGTGTGAAAATGTTCCTCCATTTGAGGGTCTGACTGTCATTGGTCATTTCATTTATGGCATATGGTCAGAATCTAGAACAACGTACATTTATGGCTTTGGTCAAGGGCCCAACAGTGGCAACTTGGCAGCGTTGAGTTTTGAACTAACAACCTTAAATAATCCAATGCCTTACCCACTGAGCTACCACTGCTGACTGGCTGTGTTCCAACATAAAGTGTACATAAAGAACTACTAGTAAGTAGTAAATGCAGCAGGTCTCACCTGACAATGGTGTAGCCAGTGCTAACTGTGGCCCTGCAAGTGGGAGAGAGAGAGAGAGAGAGAGAGAGAGAGAGAGAGAGAGAGAGAGAGAGAGAGAGAGAGAGAGAGAGACAGACAAAAATAGATTACATGTCAAAGCAGATTGATCACACTTAAATTCCCACTATGCTCTTTTCCCTTTTCCTCTACCCAAACACTGAAGTATTCATCACCCACCTTCCGTGTTTGTGTAATTCACAGATAATCAATAAAGCACTAACATAGCCTCTGTCTGTTTCTTAAAGGATAAATAAAGTCGGTCCAGACATCCATCTTCCTGTCTCCATTATAGGGTCAAAAGTCAAATCCTATAACACTATCAGATCTATAACACTGTCTGCAAAGTCTGTGTAAAAAAAAAAAAACTTCTGTACGTTATTCCTCCTCAATTAACAATGCATACAGTCAAGCTGCTTCGGTGATGAGCTTCACTTATCTGAACTTAACAACTGCTACACTAATATCAACAGCTCTAAATGAGATTCTGCAGCTGTCACGAATTACTAAATATACAAGACTAAATTTTGTACTTGAGGTTTCTGAAAAAAATAAAAATAAAAAACAGTATCACTGTGTGCTCAAAATTGAACTGTCCTTCACAGGTAATATCACTGTGTGAATAAGTCAAGTTGACTTTGTCACATAAATTACTGCACAGTGAAAATTAAACAATTTCTAGCCAATCAGAATCGAGAATCCAAAAATTTTTTTTTTTTTTTAAATATAAAGAAATAAATAAAAAAACACACCCTGTTTTGAGTTCATCACAGAACAAAAATAATAAAGCTAAATATATATAGGTTGTTTTGAAACTTCTTGTGCAACATAAAAACACAAAGCAAAGCCGATACCTCGATAAGAAACTATCGTTTTCGATGATCATATCGAAATGTGTTTATATCGCACGTTTCAGCTCTATTGACAGCTTTCTGATCTTACATCACTGTATGTAAAACATATGAAAACCCCAAAGATGTGAAATCTCTACACTCTTAATAATATCCCAATGCTCGCATTGATTACAAGTGTGATGTAAAGTAAAACAGATCATTAAGATAGGCGAATAAACAACACGGCATGGTAGCAGGCCGCTTTAGCAGTTAGCATGCCTGCTACATTAGCTTTATAATATTACCGACTGCTAATTTAATTACATATACTATACATTTAGTGTTAAACAGGACTGGATATTTAGGGTTAAATGCTGTAGATAATGTGAATACAGTGTATGAGCAGTTAATCCTGTGTAAAAGCTAGCCTGCGTCCCCAGCGGTTACTGCTAGTCTAGAGCGCGGTGTGTTTACCGGGCAGCGGCGGATCCGTGAGCGTCAGGACGGAGAGAAGAACGAGGAGGAGGCGGGAAGAGCTGCGGTATGATGTCGCAACCATTTATTATAATTAGTTTTGTTATTTATCCTCCATTCATAACAGCGACCCCTTGGAGAATATGTCCCGGAGAAGACGACCTCTGTCAGCAACCGGTAACGCTGTGTCTGCGGATCCCAGGTTGACTCTGATCACTCCTCCATAACAAACACACACTCACACTCACACACACTCACTACCTCAATCACTCACTCACACTGCCACTCACTTTATCTCTCTCTCCTCCACACACACACAGAAGGTTCCGACTCCTTAAAATGAAGCACATATGACATTACATAATGTTAGAGTTTGTTGCTCTTCGCGTTATTCGCAAATGTACAGCCGAACTATAACAAAATGGCCGCACTCTCTCTTCACAGACAGAGCAACGCACCATCAAAACAATCCCTTGCAGGCACTCAACCAATCAGATACAAGAAGTACAGCTCGGCTTCCGCCTGACAACCAATCATCTTATAGGGGAGGGGGAAGAGTTAGGCCAATCAGCGTAGACCTCTCTGTCGAAGGTTTTAATGAACGGACTCCATTGAAAGTTTCGGGTTAATTTATAACAACAACAACAACAACAACAATAATAATAATAATAATAATAATAATAATAATAATAATAATAATAATAATAATAATAACAGCTTTATTTATATAACACCTGGAATACATTTAAAATGCAATTTTAATTGTTTTACAATGTGAAGAAAAATATAGAATAAATAGAATAAAATGACAATAGATAAAATATAATATAAAAATAATGAGACAGCAAAAGTATGATAAATTTTAGCTCCAACAGGAAAAGCACATTTTAAAAAATTACAGAAACAATAAACCACAATTTTTATACAAACCCGATTCCAAAAAAGTTGGGGCACTGTACAAATTGTGAATAAAAAAGGAATGCAATAATTTACAAATCTCATAAACTTATATTTTATTCACAATAGAATATAGATAACATATCAAATGTTGAAAGTGAGACATTTTGAAATGTCATACCAAATATTGGCTCATTTTGGATTTCATGAGAGCTACACATTCCAAAAAAGTTGGGACAGGTAGCAATAAGAGGCGGGAAAAGTTAAATGTACATATAAGGAACAGCTGGAGGACCAATTTGCAACTTATTAGGTCAAATTTGGGAACATGATTGGGTATAAAAAGAGCCTCTCAGAGTGGCAGTGTCTCTCAGAAGTCAAGATGGGCAGAGGATCACCAATTCCCCCAATGCTGCGGCAAAAAATAGTGGAGCAATATCAGAAAGGAGTTTCTCAGAGAAAAATTGCAAAGAGTTTGAAGTTATCATCATCTACACTGCATAATATCATCCAAAGATTCAGAGAATCTGGAACAATCTCTGTGCGTAAGGGTCAAGGCCGGAAAACCATACTGGATGCCCGTGATCTTCGGGCCCTTAGACGGCACTGCATCACATACAGGAATGCTACTGTAATGGAAATCACAACATGGGCTCAGGAATACTTCCAGAAAACATTGTCGGTGAACACAATCCACCGTGCCATTCGCCGTTGCCGGCTAAAACTCTATAGGTCAAAAAAGAAGCCATATCTAAACATGATCCAGAAGCGCAGGTGTTTTCTCTGGGCCAAGGCTCATTTAAAATGGACTGTGGCAAAGTGGAAAACTGTTCTGTGGTCAGACGAATCAAAATTTGAAGTTCTTTTTGGAAAACTGGGACGCCATGTCATCCGGACTAAAGAGGACAAGGACAACCCAAGTTGTTATCAGCGCTCAGTTCAGAAGCCTGCATCTCTGATGGTATGGGGTTGCATGAGTGCGTGTGGCATGGGCAGCTTACACATCTGGAAAGACACCATCAATGCTGAAAGGTATATCCAAGTTCTAGAACAACATATTCTCCCATCCAGACGTCGTCTCTTTCAGGGAAGACCTTGCATTTTCCAACATGACAATGCCAGACCACATACTGCATCAATTACAACATCATGGCTGC
Source organism: Hemibagrus guttatus (assembly GCA_033459395.1). Lineage (NCBI taxonomy): Eukaryota > Metazoa > Chordata > Actinopteri > Siluriformes > Bagridae > Hemibagrus > Hemibagrus guttatus. The sequence goes on along the minus strand of JAUCMX010000015.1, from coordinate 18,176,980 downwards.
GTAGAAGAAGGATCCGGGTACTGAAATGGCCAGCCTGCAGTCCAGATCTTTCACCCATAGAAAACATTTGGCGCATCATAAAGAGGAAGATGCGACAAAGAAGCCCTAAGACAGTTGAGCAACTAGAAGCCTGTATTCGACAAGAATGGGACAACATTCCTATTCCTAAACTTGAGCAACTTGTCTCCTCAGTCCCCAGACGTTTGCAGACTGTTATAAAAAGAAGAGGGGATGCCACACAGTGGTAAACATGGCCTTGTCCCAACTTTTTTGAGATGTGTTGATGCCATGAAATTTAAAATCAACTTATTTTTCCCTTAAAATGATGCATTTTCTTAGTTTAAACATTTGATATGTCATCTATGTTGTATTCTGAATAAAATATTGAAATTTGAAACTTCCACATCATTGCACATCTTGTTTTTATTCACAATTTGTACAGTGTCCCAACTTTTTTGGAATCGGGTTTGTAATAATGATGATGATGATAACTACTACTACTACTACTACTGATAATAGTAATAATGATAATAATAATAATAATAATAATAAGAAGAAGAAGAAGAAGACCCAAAACTAATAAAATTCATTGGGAGCCAATGACTAATTATGCTTTCTATTAACCCAAATACAATTAATTACAATTAAAATACAATTTATGCTAATAATCCTCAGTTTTTATCATCATTATTATCAACTATTAACCCTCATGTAATAAAATAGCAAGTAGCTTAAGAGGATGTTAATCCACAACCCACGACTATCAAACTAATCAGAAAACTTTTAAATATTAGTCCTATATATACTATTGGTATCTAGAACACTTAACCCTTTGCCTAATCATTAAAACTATTACATAGTTAAGGGGCTATTAACCCTAACCCTCTGTATTTAAGTTGTCATGTATTTGAGGCAGACGTGAACAGGTGCTCGACATTCACCACATGCCTATGGTCCCACCTGTGTTTTTTTTTCCTCTTTGTTTTTTGTTTGCACCCTCTGGACAGCATTATATAGCCGACTTATATTTAGTTTAGGACTAAATATAGGACATAAACATGAAAGGCTATTAATTAAAATACGTCTGTCTGGAATAATCCTTTCTTTCCCCACTGTCACATATTTATACACTCACACACACATTACATTACATTACATTACATTAAATATGTAAACATATTATGTAATAAAAAATACTTTTATGTAACAAAAAAAGCAATGCTATGCAGGTTACATATTACACCGTACAATAACTGAATCTCAAACTGCATTCATAAAGCAGAAATTAAACTAAATGTTTTAGTTACATCGTCTATGAATTATTTAATCTTTCAAAAGTCCAAGGACAAAACAACTTCTCTTTGCTCTTGGATTGTACATGTTGATTTGTTTTTCAATAAAAAAACTACACAGATCAGGCATAACATTATGAGCAGTGAGAGGTGAAGTGAATAAGACTGTCACTGCTAATACGGAGAATTCGTATCGTGTTTATGAGAAGTTCTGTGCTTTTTTCGCTGCGTGTGTCTGTGAGGCTCCTCTCTGAATGTGTAGCGTGGCATGAAGGTGGAGTTTGGTGGAGGAGCCGGGTAATGGCCTGATCTAAAGCCACACCACACACCTGGAGGAGGTGGTGTGGGTAGGAGAGGAGGTGGTGTGAGTAGGAGAGGAGGTGGGCCCCTGAAAGGTGGTGTAGGCAGTAAAAGAGGAGGAGCCCTGTGAGGGGGGGTGGGAAATCGAGGAAGTGGACGGGATCTCATCTGGCCCGTTGCTCCATCTCTGGTTGAAAGGTCTGATGAGGAGAAAAGCGGAGACAGACAGCTCTGATTAAATTCTCAGAAAGTATACAGTAAAGCCAGCAAAAGGTCATTATTATTAAAGGTCTACACAGATCAGGCATAATATTCTGAGCAGTGAGAGGTGACGTGAATAACACTGATGATCTCATCATGGCACCTGTTAGTGGGTGGGATATATTAGGCAGCAAGTGAACATTTTGTCCTCAAAGTTGATGTGTTAGAAGCAGGAAAAATGGGCAAGTGTAAGGATTTGAGCGAGTTTTACAAGGGACAAATTGTGATGGCTAGACCACTGGATCAGAGTATCTCCAAAACTGCAGCTCTTGTGGGGTGTTCCCGGTCTGCAGTGGTCAGTATCTATCAAAGTGGTCCAAGGAAGGAACAGTGATGAACCAGGCGACAGGGTCATGGATAAGCATATTATATTATACGGTGGTTACAGGCAGTGAAGTGTTAACAGATGAGATTAACATTTACAAAATATATAATAATAATAATAATAATAATAATAATAATAATAATAATAGCAGCAGTAGTAGTAGAAAAGGAGAAAAGTATTTGAAAAAACTCAAACATGTACACGTAGATATTAAAATATAACCGCAGCAGCAGCAATTGCTAAATTAAAGGTGTCCTGGCTTTGTCAGAGGTTCGAATAAGACTATATACTTATTAAATAACTCTTAGTACAATGGCAGGGAAATTCAGTACTATACATTAAAATGAATGTTTAGAACGCTGTAGGTTATCAAGCACACAAGGAAAAGATTCTGCTTCCGTTTTCATTTAAATTTAAACACAATCATTTCTGCAGTTATTTCACGTGTCTGTTTCTCACACGGTTTAACGTTTAGCAAACTGGGCGTAGAACGAAAAAGCGGTCATATTTCGGTTTTCACCATCTCGCCATGCCATTGTTAAAACCTTTAAGACGCTGAGCAAAAAAGAACTAAAGAAAACATCGATGTACATGATAATATTATAAAAAGTAATGGAGGACGAGGCAAAGATATTGAAAAGATATGGCTACGTACTGGACCGTACCCTGGGTAAAGGGTCTTATGGTAAGGTCAAGTCTGCCTATTCTAGAGAACTGAGGAGAAAAGTTGCCGTCAAGATCATCGACCGGACAAAAGCACCCGCTGGTTTCCTGCAGAAATTCCTGCCACGGGAAATGGATATCCTCTTCTCGCTCAACCACCCACACATTGTGAAGACCTTGAAGAACTTTGAAATAGGTGCAAAGCTGTTCATTGTGATGGAACTGGGAGAGCGGGGAGACTTGCTTGAGTTCATTAAGACCAAAGGGAAACTCTCCGAAGATCTCTCTAAAAAGATGTTTCGCCAGGTAGCACTTGCCATCAAGTTCATTCATGACCAAGACATTGTTCATAGGGACCTGAAGTGTGAGAACCTGCTGCTGGATAAAGACTTCAACGTGAAACTTACAGACTTCGGCTTCAGCAAGAGACTGGAGTATGTGGATGGACACATGGTGCTGAGTGACACATTCTGTGGGTCTACAGCCTACGCGTCACCAGAATTACTGCAGAATATCCCTTATAACCCTAAAATGAATGACGTGTGGAGCATGGGTGTTGTGCTGTTCATCATGCTGACCGGTACCATGCCCTTCAATGACTCCAATGTTAGGAAGATGTTAGCCATCCAGAAGAAACATGTCATCAACTTCCCTAAATCTGTCAAGGACAAGTACAAGGACACACATAGCCTGATCTCCTGCATGCTGGACCCTGACCCAGGCCGGAGGATTGACATCAACCGCATCCTCGAACACCCGTGGCTGCGGGAGGACCCCAAACTAGCTAAAGGTACGAAGAAACAATGGAGAGGCCCATTCAAATCAAAGGCCTGCACAAAGGATGCTGAACACAAGAGGGCCAAGATACCTTCAGCAGATACAGACAATCCTTCATGCACATCCAGTAATGTACCAGCTGTGCCACCAAACTCACCTAACGTCCCGAAGGCAAAACGACCCTTTCTGTAGCATTGCATACTTAATAAACAGACGCATATGATACATTGGCTGCATGTTTGATAGATCTTTGCGTTACATTTTCTCCCAGAAGGTATTCATTAAGAGTGTGAATCTCAAACCTTGTTTCTATTGTCATGAATTAACAAGGTCATTATTGCACTACCTACTGACGTGGAGGAGTATTTCCATTACTCCGCCAGTCACTACATCGCATGCACAGATGTTCAACAATGGCAAATTATTTGTAGTAACTAAATAATTTTTTTGGACCTATTAAATGTAATTGGATCATTTCCCACGGCACACTTGTGTACCTCGGCACAGTGGTTGAAAATCCATGTTTTAGCTCATATCACTCAATTTAATTGAAATAATTTCAATATGGGGTACGGTGGCTTAGTGGTTAGCACGTTTGCCTCACACCTCCAGGGTTGAGGGTTCGATTCCCGCCTCTGCCGTGTGTGTGGAGTTTGCATGTTCTACCCGTGCCTTGGGGGTTTCCTCCGGGTACTCCGGTTTCCTCCCCCAGTCCCAAGACATGCATTGTAGGTTGATTGGCATCTCTAAATTGTCTGTAGTGTGTGATTGTGTGAGTGAATGAGAGTGTGTGTGTGCCCTGCGATGGGTTGGCACTCCGTCCAGGCTGTATCCTGCCTTGATGCCCAATGACGCCTGAGATAGGCACAGGCTCCCTGTGACCTGAGTATAAATTGGATAAGCGGTAGACAATGAATGAATGAATTTCAATACGGGTTGAGTCATTTCAATCACAATTGCCTGTGACACAACTCCGTCCTTCAAAAAATCTCATTCTAATGCTGTTTCAATCTTTCTAAATCTATTTAGTGGCTTTAACAAATCCAGATTTTGCTTCCCAAGGCATGCTGATTCATTAGGATACAATTTCAATACAAATGACTGAAAATCACTACACTCAATTTTTCAATACAAAGAAATTAATAGTAGTTTTTCTTATTATTTAAAAAAACAACAACACACCCACACACAAATACACAGAAGTTGTATACGTCAATAAATACAGTTTTGTTTGCAAAAAGGGAAATTTTTTAACCAAAAACCAAATCAGGCAATTCTCCCCTTTTAAAAAATAAAATTAATTTTCATCCCCTTTAAACACTTTAAAACATGAAAAAAAGGGGCATTTAATAAGAAAAAAAATTTTAAGAACATTCACCAAAAAATTGTCGCGATTTTTAAAGGGAAATTTAGTCTGCAAATAAAGGTTTGAAAAGAAGTTTTTTTTGGTCGCCTTTTTTCCCCGAAGAAGCGATGGATTTCTTTTGGGAGCTGTACAGACCCTGTAGGCGGTTTGTGTGTGGAGGGGGTTCGGGTTTTTTTCCTCCGGGGCTCGTAACCTGTAAAATTTATGGACCTGTTTGAAGGTCGGGGTTTTCAGTATTTTTCCGTGACTTCCTGTCCACAGGCCTCAAAACAAAAAGCAGGGCTCCCAAACCTTTTCAGTTAAAAAGGGGAACAAGGAAAAACCCAAAGGGGGAGTCAAAGGACAAACCCGAAACAAATTTTACACCTCAACCCGGCTAGGAAGATGAATCTCAAAAGGTTAACAGTTTTGGTGTGAAAAAAAAAATTTAACTTTGTGGGGAGCAAATTTTAAAGAAAATGGAAGGGCATTTTTAGCCCTTTTAAAAAATCTCGACCAATTACAGGCTTCCAAAAGCAAAATCACACTCTCTGGGGTCAAAATGGGGGGTTTTACCCTTTGAGTCGGTTCCTAATGGTTCCCATAACCACAAGGGGTTTTTCCTTGAATGCCTCATGTTGACTGGGACCAAAAATTTAACAAAGGCTTTTTCCATTTTTTAGGGAAACTGCTTTTGCATGCCCCGGGATCAAAGCCTATACCAAACGTTTTTCCCCCAGGCTTAAGCTAATGTGAACTACGACAGGAAGTTTGCTTATCAGAAAATTTGGGTCAATCCAGAAAACTTGGGAAATGTAGAAGAGGCCAGGGTGAGAGCCAAGATTAGAAACCTTTTTGGTGGAGGTGTAATTTCGTGTGGTGGAAAAAGGGAAAGAATGCGAGTTGTGAACCATACCTGGCGAGATTTCATGGGCTTTACGAAACATTTATGCTTTGGGCTGTTTTTCTGCCCCTTCGGGCCATTAACCCCACCCCCGCGTCCGGTGGTTAAAGGAAAGAATGGAAAATTTTAAACCAAAAGTTCGTGAGATTTTGAAAATAAAAACCCATTCCATCAGCAAACCCTAAACATGAAACGTTTAAAGCTGGGGTCTTTCAAAACATGACCCCCCTTTATTCCCAAACAAACCCCACACCCCTGCAACAAGGATGGCTTCAATAACCAACATTTCCAAAAAAAGGTTCCTGGAGGGGGGGCAGTAGGGAAGTTCCTTTCCCGGGGGGTCCCCCAAACCCCATTGAAAATTTTTGGGGAGTTGCAGCAGCCTTTCCCAGCGGCCCACCCCAAAACAAAAACAGCCCCTACAGGAGATCAGCATTTTTTTGGGGGAATGGGGGCCAGAGTTACCCTTCAAAAGTTTTGTAAAATTGCTTGTTTGGGGTAAATTACAGAATGGGCGTTTTGAGACCCATGCATTGCCAACACAAGGGTATAAAAGGCAAAGTATTGAGAGAACCCGTTGGATCTTGACCAAATTACTTTAAAAGGGTCCACCAAACTTTTTTTCAAATAAATTCCTTTTAAAAATCAGTGTGTTTTCCCCGGGATTTTTTTTTAACACAAAAATGCTGTCTGATCAAGTACGAAACATGACCTATGATTCTAAAATTCAGGGGGCCCCTTTTATCTAGTTAGAAGTGGGAGTACCTTACAATTGGGGGTGACTAAATATTTTTTACTATATTTTGTTTGTTTGCACTTACCTCCAGGGGAAATTTTTCCGTGACCCCCCCTTTTTTCGGCCTACACACACTACCCGGGAAAATGAATCTCTTTTTAAAATAGATTCAGATTTTCACTCCCAGTGCAAACACTTATAAAAATGTATTTACAAAAAAGGGATCAATTTTAATACAACCTAAAGACAAAAAAACCCCAAGAATTTAAATTAACACCTTGAAGTTAATGTTTAGTATCAGCCGGGGTTTTAAAGCTTCTCCTCATCCCGCCAACAAAACCCAAGAATTCAATTTTGGCAGGAAAGGTCTTGAGTGGGTCCTTCTCCCTTTCCTGCCTTTACCTTGGGCCCTCAAAGAAGTTGAGGATACCCGTCCTACCCAATTTGGTAAGCTGTTTTGCACTATCGTCCTATGATGCAGATCATTTCGATCCCAAATAATGTAGGGTGATATGTGCTGGGTTTTACATACTGGGGGTGCGTAAGGCCTATAAGATTAATGAGAGGATTTTGGAGCATTGATGTTCTGTGAGAGGGTGACGGGGTATAAAAACTGGCAACGTGGGTGTTTATCCGTTTTGTCTTCCTGTCCGGTTGACGAGGGGGAAGTGGAGGGGAAAAACAGCGGACCAAATTTGGAGTTAAACTCGGGGAAAAGAAAAAAAAAAAAGAGGAAACACAAATGGAGGAGTCAATATTTGAGCATTCATTTTACTCATAAATGCACTCAATGCTACACCATCAACAGTCAGTATGTGATATATGCCACATCTCAAAAAGTTCAACAGTTTTAGCAGCCTGCTGTTTATAAAGTATTTCACTAACAGTTCACACTTTCCCGAACCCTCGGAACCGGTGACAAATAGCTTTAGAAGATTCATTTAGAGTAGTGAAGCGTCATTTCAGCGTTTTTTGTTTCCTTTTTAAAAAACAGATCAGACCAACTTACAGTGTTCCAGTACATTGTTCAAAATCACACTCTCTGGTGTCACCCAAATGAGGATGGGTTCCCTTTTGAGTCTGGTTCCTAATGGTTTCTTTCTCTTACCATCTAAGGGAGTTTTTCCTTGCCACAGTCGCCTCATGCTTGCTCACTAGGGATGCTTTTGTCTAAAATTAATCTTGGACTTTTGTACCATGTTTCTTATGTTCTGTAAAGCTGCTTTGAGACAATGCCCATTGATAAAAGCACTATACAAACAAAACTGAATTGAATTGAGCCAACTCACAGGAACATGTGAGCTAATGATGAACATACGACAGGAGAGTTTTATTGCTTCATCAGCAAGAATGATCCAATAACAAATACACGATAAACGTTGGTGAATATGTAGAAGAGGCCAGGATGTAGGAGCACAGATTCTGATTAGAAATGCCTTTTATGGTGGAGGTGTAATTTCGTAGTCAGGTGGATAATAAGGGAAATGTATGCGAGTGTGTGAATCATACCTGGCGAGATTTTCAGTGACTTTACGAAGAGCTTCCTGTTTCTTTGCTCTGTTTTTGGCTGCCACTTCGTTGGCCATTTTTAACCCGAGCCTCTCTCTGCGTCCCGGCTCAGGAATCTGAACACAAAGAGTAAGTACGGCAAAATTTAAAACACAATAATGTTCTGTTAGACTCTTACATCCGCAAAACGTAATTAGCATAATAATGCAGTAAACCATAAAACACCTGAGAATCGTACCTTAAATGCTGGGCCGTGGCTCCGTTCTATAAGCGGAGTTTCTGAGCCGTCCAGTCTGAAGGGCGTGTCCTCGATCTCTCCCCAGGTCATCAAGGGAGACTCACACACCCCTGCAACAACATGGAAAACACAATACACCATTCACATTTCACAAAACAGTATTAGTTACCTGATGCAGGTGAGGGTACTAGTGAGTGTAAGTTACCTGGTGCAGGTGAGGGTGCGCCCTCAAACCCATAGCCGTTGACTTTTGGAGACTCGTGTGGCAGCAGCTCTTTCCCATCTGGTCCCACCTTTCCTAATTTAAACTAAAACACAGCACACATACACAAATCAGCACTTTTTCAGTATGAGTGTATATGAGTGGGTAGAGTTACATTTCACAGTATGTGTGAGAGGAGATTGCTAAGTGTATGAGTGTAAGTGGTATGTGCATGAGAGTGGGCGGGGTTTCTGATGACTATAAGCATGTGTAAGAGTGGGCAGGGTTATAGATGAGTGGGCGGAGCTACCTGTGCATTGAGAGCAGCAGCCTGTTGGATCTGTGACTTATTGAGGGCTTTGCAGAATGGGTCCACGTCAAAGCGTGTGTTTTTGTACACAACTTCTCTCGGCTTCTTAAACATTGTGTCGTCTTTCACACCTGTTAAGGATTCGATACACACATTGTACATCATGTAAACACAAAAACTGCAATGTGCAATGATAACAAGATACGCAAAACATGCCCGATGCATTAACTAAAACTTCAGGGCGCTTTGTATACTAAGTTAGAGAGTGAGCAGAGTTACCGATTACAGTATGTGTGAGTAATATTAATATATTACTATATGTGTGTGTGTGTGTGGTGCACTTCTTACCTTCAGGGTAGTACATGAGCGCGTTTTTGGCCGTGTACTCCCACGTCTCTATTCCGGCCTTCACACACTCCAGAGCCTGAATCTCTGACGATGGCAGAGCCAGATTTTCCTCTCGCCGCTGCAACACACAATTATAAAATGTATTTACAAAAGCACCATCAATTCAGATAACGCACGCATAAACACACACACAAAAATCCACACAGCAAGTTAATTAAGGCAGCGCTTGAGGACCTGTCTGAACTCGTTCTCAGCCTCATACAGCCAGGAGTTCTTCAGCTTCTCCTTATCCTGGGCCAACACCATAATCTGCTCGAATGATGCGTTATCCTCACTCGTATTCTTGGACAGGAAATGGTCCAGAGATGGCAGCTCCTTCTCCTCTTTCCTGCCCTCTTTACCTCCTGAGGAACAAAGCAGAGTTGGAGGATACCATTCAAATGTGCCGTACTAATTTAAAGCCCCAGTAATGTCTGAAACATTATGACTGACTATTGTCCTATGCATGCAGATCATTTCGATCCACATATACTCAATACAGTAGATGATATGTGTCTAGAAATAATGGCTTTTACATACTTTATAGTGCAGTACATGCCTATAAGATTAATTATATATATTTGCAGCATTGAGGTTTTTGCAGCAGAGAAGCATGCAGCATGGAGACGCTATAAGCAGACATGTATCTTAAAGCAATTCTGTGGCGTGTGATGTCATACCAAGCTCTGTGTCTCTGCCTGTCCTGGATTTACTGAGTGAAGTGGATGGAGAAGCAGCGTGACCATCAGGAGTCTCAAACGTCGATGGGGTTACATCTAAAAACACAAAATCTCTGAAGGTTAATCAACTAATAATAATATTAATACTCATTTTCTTGATTTAAATAACTGTTCCTGCTACAACACACACTTTGTCATACCTAAGCTATGGTAACCAAAAATGTGGATTTTTAAGAAAATATATTCTAAATAAGCCACAAAAGAGTTGGCTCTTAAATTTCATGCCTCAGTAACCACTCACAGGGAACATAAGTGCGTGGGGTGTATTTGGCCATGGCTGAACCGTATTTGATGGCAATCTCCCTCATTCTCTGCAGGTCTCCATTCTCCTCAGCCTCCAGGTAATCCTTCTGTGCTTGCAGTTTACTGACATCCGGGAAGAAGTCCCTCTGAATGATCTGCTCCAAACTCTGCACACAGGGACCAAATAATTAACACTAAAATAGCAAAAGCCTTGTATAGAAGCCAAATCATCTACATTCAACAGAGACACAGCAATCTTGAAGATCTTAATACAGTGGAACCTCGGTCTACGAATTTAATTTGTTCTGGAGGCGAAAATGTGTATTGCGAAATGAATTTTCCCATAAGAAATAATGTAAAAGCAGATAATCCGTTCCAGCCACCCAAAAATATTACTAATACGAAGCGTATGTAAACTGTATGGCTGCTTACAAAGAACTGACCCAAGCCAAGCATTCCATGTCAAGGGTCCTCACAGGAAGTCGCTTCGCTTGGCTTTCCACTGGCGTTTTGATCGGCTCATGTATGCACGCGAAACTACGTTCGCATGCTGAAAATGCTTCGTATGGTGATGCAAATTTCAATTCCTAAGTCGAAAATTTGTAAGGGAGGGTATTTATATGCCAAGGTTGCACTGACACATTGACATTTTTCAGATGCAGTTTATATGTCAGTGTTAACTTAAAATGTAACACAGAGAAACAACAGGGAAACAAGCAAACAAATAAAAAACAAAAGAAATCTCCGGAAATTGGACGAGCAGCTGAATAACGGTGCTGAGGGTTTGTTATATGGTCGATACAGTTTGATCGATCATAAATAAACTCAAAGATTTGACATCTAAATTCAACCTATGCGACTCCATGGCTTATCTGAATGTGTGAATTCCAGTAAAGTACGTTTTGAAGGCAACATGTGGGAATGACATGAGGCTTAACCATTATTGGTAAAAGGTTTCCTGAACAAGCCTGGGTTTGAGGTGCAAAACCTTAAGGAGCAATACATTTCTCAGAAACCTGTGCTTCCTGTAACTAAACAGTGATGGGCCTTCACTGTTTCTCCATAAACATTAGAATGGAGAAAATCCTGTTCCGCAGAATATACCTAAACACAACACAGTCAGATCCTGTTGATATTAAAACTCTGAAGTATTCATTGTTCCTTTCTTTCTGCAGCTGATAAAGTATGTTTGCCCCAAAATGTCCTATTTATGTGCTCTACAGTGCAATTTTACTTCCTCTTACTCCTGTACTCACTCCCTACATTTTACTTCAGATATCCATCACTTCACATCACCTCGTTCAATCCTAGGCTTGGCTTACTGTCTGTGTGAGTTTTAATACCTGTTAAGATTGCCCCTAGGCTTCAACGAGTGTACAGATGATGCTCTGTGATAAACTGGAAAAGCATGTGAAGCATGTTCTTCACCCAGTATTCCTGGGAATCCACCATGACCCTGCCTAGAATAAAGCTAAAAAAGGAATGAATATTTGCCTGTCTTTCTCTCTTTTTCTATCTACCTTCACTATATTAAATAATAATAATGTGTGTGTTGCTTTCGACTGCTCCCTGTTCGGGGTCGCCACAGTGGACCAACTGGTCCGCACAACAACTTGGCAAATGTTTTACGCCGGATGCCCTTCCTGACGCAACCCTCCCATTTTTCCGGGCTTGGGACCGGCACTGTATCCAGTGGCTGGGGTTGAGGCATTGGCTGGGAATCGAACCCCTTCCGCATGACAGGCGAGAAACCTACCACTGAGCCACCAATGCCCCTTCATATTAAATAATAATAATAATAATAATAATAATAATAATAATAATAATAATAATAAGAGGTTCAGAGGTCCCACAATGGCTCTTTGTTATTACTGAGATTTGAACTCACAACCTTCTAGACACTAAAACAGGATTATCATTAAGTATGTATCAGTGATCCAACTTTTTATTACGACATACAAGATGATCCTGATACTTAATGATTTCTTGTGTCACCAGGTTTAGTTACCGGTTGCTTTGCCTTCTCTTGTGTTGAAATGTCACAGTTTTACCCATTACTTATTCATGAGTCTCGACCTTTTCTGATAAAACAAAAGCTCTCCAATATCGTGTCCTGTTTGCTGAACAATTTTCCTAAACATTAAAAGCTGAAATTCACCTCGATATATTCATCCTCATCCAAGATCTTTTTCGTCGGCTTGCTCGGTTCCTCCTGTGGTTTCCTCACAGCCACGGCGTTGTCAGGCTTCACACACACCGCATTTTCCTCCATCCTCACACCACGAACACAACTTACACGAATATCTAGAGCCTGTATATCAGATTATAAATCGTAAAGCTAGTCGTGTAGCTAACCAGAGAATCCTGACCAGGAAGTTCGCTGGTTCGAAATCAATAGCTAGTTTTTTCCTTTTGAATAAATGTTACATTACACGAAAAGTGTTTAATTACTAGTCTGAATCGACCAATCCTGAACGTAAACAACAAACACAAATAAACAAAACAATGAAATATTGTCCTCAAACGGTCCTGTTTTCTGAGTAAACACCACTGTTACGCAAAACTCACTGACTTCCGGTTCACCTTCTCTTTTTCATAAGTACTTCCGGTACTGCGTGTTTATACCGCCGTCTACTGGTTGAAGCGTCCATCACAACAATGGCAGTCACTCGTGAAATACTCGGTTGTATTAAACAAGCGTTTTCTGTGTAGTACATCACACAATTGTAATATGTGTACAAATATTATATTGTTTTTTATTTTTTTTAATTAAAACATGATATACCATTACTAAGAGGTAAAGAAGCGAGTGCAGGCAGGTTGGAATGGGTGGAGAAAGGTGTGGGGAGTTCTGTGTGATAGGAAAATATCAGCGAGAATCAAGGGGAAGGTGTACAGGACAGTGGTGAGACCGGCCATGCTGTATGGTTTAGAGACAGTGTCACTGAGGAAGAGACAGGAGTCAGAGCTAGAGGTAGCAGAGCTGAAGATGTTGAGGTTCTTTTTGGGAGTGACAAGATTGGACAGGATTAGGAACGAGTACATCAGAGGGACAGCTCATGTTGGACTTTTGGGGGACAAATTTAGGGAGGCCAGATTAAGATGGTTTGGACATGTTCAGAGGAAGGGGGAGTGAGTATTTTTGGGAGGAGAATGTTGGACATGAAGCTGCCAGGCAGGAGGCAAAGAGGAAGGCCAATATGGATGGAATTAATGAGGATATGAAGCTAGTGGGTGCAAGTGTTGAGGATGCAGAAGATAGGGATAGGTGGAGAGAGATGATTCGCTGTGGCGACCCCTGAAGGGAAAAGCCGAAAGAAGAAGAAGAAGATGATATACCTTTACTCTTCAGTATGGAATAGCCCGTAGGGAAAAAGCCCTTGTTTTGGGGACACTGGTTTAGAAGCGGAATATGTTCTCTAAATGGTTTATTTAGTAACAGTAAGCTTTTGTCTTATAATAAATTGAAATAAAAAAATTTCACTTAGAAGGCCACGATAATTTCTGGAAATATTCACAAATTAGACACTGCTTGGATGCAATCTAGCCATGGGGGTCACAGTCCAGTGACTTCTGTGCCGGTCCCAAGCCCGGATAAATAGAGAGGGTTGCGTCATTAAGGGCATCCGGCGTAAAACATTGCCAAATTTAATCATGCGAATCGTCAGTACTCTGAATTTCATACCGGATCGGTCGAAGCCCGGGTTAACAATGACCACCATCGGCGCCGTTGACCTACAGGACACCGGTGGAAATTGGGCTACTGTTGGTCTAAGAAGTAGAGGAGGGAGGAGAGTGCACAGACAGAGAGAGAAGAGGAAAGGTAAGAGTGTAGGACTGAGAATAGGAACTCTGAATGTTGGTACTATGACAGGGAAAGGTAGAGAGCTGGCTGATATGATGGAGAGAAGGAAGGTGGATATACTGTGTGTACAGGAGACCAGGTGGAAGGGTAGCAAGGCTCGTAGTATAGGAGCAGGATTCAAGCTGTTTTATTATGGTGTGGATAGTAAGAGAAATGGCGTAGGTGTGGTCCTGAAGGAGGAGTTTGTGAGGAATGTTCTGGAGGTGAAGAGAGTGTCAGACAGGGTGATGACTGAAGTTAGAGATTGAAGGGGTGATGTTGAATGTTGTTAGTGGTTATGCCCCACAGGTAGGTTGTGAGTTAGAGGAGAAAGAGAGATTCTGGAGTGAATTAGATGAGGTGATGGAGAGTATTCCCACGGGTGAGAGAGTGGTGATAGGAGCGGATTTTAATGGACATGTTGGTGAGGGGAACACAGGTGATGAGGAGGTGATGGGCAAGTTTGGAGTTAGGGAAAGGAACCTTGAAGGACAGATGGTAGTGGACTTTGCTAAGAGGATGGACATGGCTGTGGTTAACACTTATTTTCAGAAGAGGGAGGAGCATAGGGTGACGTACAAGAGTGGAGGTAGGAGCACACAGGTAGACTACATCCTATGTAGAAGAGGCAATCTGAAAGAGATTAGTGACTGTAAAGTGGTAGTGGGAGAGAGTGTAGCCAGACAGCATAGGATGGTGGTGTGTAGGATGACTGAGGATGTCTGTAAGAAGAAGAGGTCAAAGATAGAGATAGAGAAGAAAACCAAGTGGTGGAAGCTGAAAAAGGAGGAATGTTGTGAGGAATTTAGACAGAAGTTGAGGCAGGCTCTGGGTGGTCAGGTAGTGCTGCCAGATGACTGGGAAACTACAGCAGAAGTGATCAGGGAGACAGGGAGAAAGGTGCTGGGTGTGTCATCTGGAAGGAGGAAAGAAGATAAGGAGACTTGGTGGTGGAATGAGGAAGTTCAGGATAGTATCCAGAGGAAGAGGTTAGCCAAGAAGAAGTGGGACATGGACAGGACTGAAGAGAACAGACAGGAATACAAGGAGTTACAGCGCAGAGTGAAGAGGGAGGTGTCTAAGGCCAAGCAGAAAGCATATGACGAGTTGTACACTAGGTTAGACACTAGAGAAGGAGAGAAGGACTTGTACAGGTTAGCTAGGCAGAGGGATCGAGATGGGAAGGATGTGCAGCAAGTTAGAGTTATTAAGGATAGAGATGGAAGGGTGCTCACAAGTGAGGAGAGTGTACAGAGGAGATGGAAGGAGTACTTTGAGGAGCTGATGAATGAGGAAAATGAGAGGGAAAAATGAGTAGAAGGGGTGAACTCTGTGGAACAGAAAGTAGATAAGATTAGAAAGGATGAAGTCAGGAAGGCTTTGAAGAGGATGAAAAGTGGAAAGGCCGTTGGTCCTGACGACATCCCGGTGGAGGTCTGGAAGTGTCTGGGAGAGGCAGCAGTGGAATTTTTAACTAGTTTGTTCAACAGGGTTTTAGAGAGTGAGAGGATGCCTGAGGAATGGAGAAGAAGTGTATTAGTGCCGATCTTTAAGAATAAGGGTGACGTGCAGAGTTGCAGCAACTATAGGGGGATAAAGTTGATGAGCCATACAATGAAGCTATGGGAAAGAGTAGTGGAAGCTAGGTTAAGGAAGGTAGTGGAAATTTGTGAGCAGCAGTATGGCACAACAGATGCAACAGATGCAATTTTTGCTCTGAGAATTTTGATGGAGAAGTATAGGGATGGTCAGAGGGAGTTGCACTGTGTGTTTGTAGACTTGGAGAAAGCGTATGACAGGGTGCCAAGAGAAGAGCTGTGGTACTGTATGAGGAAGTCAGGAGTAGCAGAGAAGTATGTCAGAGTGGTGCAGGACATGTATGAGAGGAGCAGGACAGTGGTGAGGTGTGCTGTAGGTCAGACAGAGGAGTTCAAAGTGGAGGTGGGACTGCATCAGGGATCGGCTCTGAGCCCCTTCCTGTTTGCTATAGTGATGGACCAGTTGTCAGAGGAGGTCAGACAGGAGTCTCCTTGCACAATGATGTTTGCAGATGACATTGTGATCTGTAGTGAGAGCAGGGAGCAGGTGGAGGAAAACCTGGAGAGGTGGAGGTTTGAACACCTTTGGGATGAATTAGAGTGGAGACTGCGAGCCAGACTTTCTCATTCCAACATCAGTGCCTGACCTCACAAAAGTGCTTATAGAGGAATGGTCAAAAGTTCCCATAAACACACCTAAGCCTTCCTAGAAGGGTTGAAGCTGTTGTAGCTGTAAAGGGCGGGCCAACTCCATATTACATTCATGTGCATGTAAAGGTAAACGTCCCAGTTTTGGAATGGCTCGCAGTCTCCGCTCTAATTCATCCCAAAGGTGTTCTATGGGGTTGAGGTCAGGACTCTGTGCAGGCCAGTCAAGTTCCTCCACACCAAACTCGCTCATCCATGTCTTTATGGACCTTGCTTTGTGCACTGGTGTGCAGTTTTCCCAAACCCAAAAGTTGGGAGCATGAAATTTTTCCAAAATGTCTTGGTACGCTGAAGCATTAAGAGTTCCTTTCACTGGAATTAAGGGGCCGAGCCCCTTCCAGCATGACAAGGCCACTGTGCACAAAGCGAGCTCCATGAAGACATGGTTTGCCAACACTGGAGTGGAAGAACTTGAGTGTTTCCCACACAGAGCCCTGATCTCGACCCCTCATCTGAACACCTTTAGGAATAAACTGACTGCACCCAGACCTCCTTTACCCATTATCAGCACCTGATCTCACTAATGCTCTTGAAGCTGAATGATCACAAATCCTTTTTGGGTTTTAATAACAGCTAAGGGTGTGAAATCTGGAATGGGATGTTCAACAAGCATATGTATGGGGGAGGGGTCCCCAAACATTTGGAACATATCATTAGATTTCAGCAAGTATTACAAACTGTAAAACTTCATACATAGTCCATATTTGACTAACCTTGTAGAATTTGTCCAAGAAATAGAATATGACAACCTCAGAGCTTTTAATCAGAATCATATAACCATACATACATTTACAATAACTGACTTAACGTAAACACATAAAAAAAGCTAATACACAGCTGATGCTGTTCTTCCATCTAGAAATAGATTAGAACTGAAGCAGCAAATTTAGTGATGTGTCACATGACCAGTCATATACCACAGATAAAGGCGGGTAAAAGCAACTCATCTTAAACTCATGAGACATCTGATCTCAAATTTCACACTATACACACTTGACCGTTTAGCACCTACATATGTGTAGGGCAGAAACATTTTGTGCTCTGTTTAAATAACAGCTAATTCAACTACCCAAGTAACAACTACCCCAAAGTGTCCACCCTTCAAATTCTCTTTCCAGATTTGAATACACCAATCAAGCATAACATTATGACCACTGCCAGGTGAAGTGAATAACACTGATGATCTCATCATGGCACCTGTTAGTGGGTGGGATATATTAGGCAGCAAGTAAACATTTTGTCCTCAAAGTTGATGTGTTAGAAGCAGGAATGAGCGAGTTTGACAAGGGCCAAATTGTGATGGCTAGACCACTGGATCAGTGAGTCTCCAAAACTGCAGCTCTTGTGGGCTGTTCCCGGTCTGCAGTGGGCAGTATCTATCAAAAGTGGTCCAAGGAAGGAGCAGTGGTGAACCGGTGACAGGGTCATGGATGACCAAGGCTCACCGATGCAGGTGGGGAGCTAAGGGTGATCCGATCCAACAGATGAGCTACTGTTGCTCAAACTGCTGAAGAAGTTAATACTGGTTCTGATAGAAAGGTGTCAGAATACACAGTGCATGACGGGTCAGGGCTGTTTTGGCAGCAAAAAGAGGGACCAACACAATATTAGGCAGGTGGTCAGTTATGCCTCATCGGTGTATATCTGTTAGTTTTCCATCTTTTAAATCACCCCCATATTTTCTGTTACCATTAAAATTGTAATCTGGTCACTAAAACTAAGTAGACTTCCATCAAATAAACTAGCTATTTAGTTATATTTAGCTAATAAAAACTAATAAGGATTATTTAATGCAACTTATGACAAGCTAGCTATAACCAGTAAGACAAGGTATTAAACATTGCTAGCTGGTTAGCGTTACACTGAGAGATGGTTATTTGTGTAGTTAAATGTTAAGAGCTAGCTAGCATGATAGTTTTCTTTTTTTCTAAATACTCCATGTACATTTTTTGTTTAGCTAGTGTGTGTTAGATTGCCACTAACAGCAAACTAGCTAGTTTTATTTATAGACACAGTAATGGCTAGTTAGCAGGTCACTGAGAAATGGTTCCTTAAATTAAATAGAGAAAATTAAATAGCAAAATTGTTAGTGTTACATTTAACTACCATAATAATCATCTCAGTTTTATATTAACCAGCTAGATATATTTAATACATTATGTTAGGAGCTCGTTATCTGGGAATTAATCACAATGTAGTGTGGAATTCAATTCAATTTAATAAGACAGAAACGTATGGAGAGACTCGTTCTCCAGTAGCTACGTACACTACATTAATCTGGATGGATTTCTCGTGTGTTGTTTTAAAAAGTATTATCAGATGGATGACCACGCCCACCACAGCAACCACTACTGCCTTCATCCTTTCCGTTGTGCAAGTAAAGTTGAGACCAGAAAAAATAAAATATCCGTAATTCCCTACCTGATTTCTTGGAGGTCGTGGCAAAGTACAGATCACCTGACACACTACAGAAACAGATGATTTGAGAGACAGCATCTGTCTCAGAGTAACAGTCTGCTCTGAGTTTTCACAAATTTTAATAGAACAATATGTGTAGTTTCGCACCTGTTACAGGTATACAGCTAAAAGAATAAAGATTAATAAAATGTTGCTAAACTGTAACCTCTTCATTAATGTGAACACGTTCAAGGCTGAAAAGAATGCAATGTTTACGGTCACTGCTAATACGGAGAATTCGTATCGTGTTTATGAGAAGTTCTGTGCTTTTTTCGCTGCGTGTGTCTGTGAGGCTCCTCTCTGAATGTGTAGCGTGGCATGAAGGTGGAGTTTGGTGGAGGAGCCGGGTAATGGCCTGATCTAAAGCCACACCACACACCTGGAGGAGGTGGTGTGGGTAGGAGAGGAGGTGGTGTGAGTAGGAGAGGAGGTGGGCCCCTGAAAGGTGGTGTAGGCAGTAAAAGAGGAGGAGCCCTGTGAGGGGGGGTGGGAAATCGAGGAAGTGGACGGGATCTCATCTGGTCGTTGCTCCATCTCTGGTTGAAAGGTCTGATGAGGAGAAAAGCGGAGACAGACAGCTCTGATTAAATGCTCAGAAAGTATACAGTAAAGCCAGCAAAAGGTCATTATTATTAAAGGTCTACACAGATCAGGCATAATATTCTGAGCAGTGAGAGGTGAAGTGAATAACACTGATGATCTCCTCATCATGGCACCTGTTAGTGGGTGGGATATATTAGGCAGCAAGTGAACATTTTGTCCTCAAAGTTGATGTGTTAGAAGCAGGAAAAATGGGCAAGCGTAAGGATTTGAGCGAGTTTGACAAGGGCCAAATTGTGTTGGCTAGACGACTGGATCAGAGTATCTCCAAAACTGCAGCTCTTGTGGGGTGTTCCCGGTCTGCAGTGGTCAGTATCTATCAAAAGTGGTCCAAGGAAGGAACAGTGGTGAACTGGCGACAGGGTCATGGACGACCAAGGCTCATTGATGCATGTGGGGAGCGAAGGCTGGCCCGTGTGATCCGATCTAACAGACGAGCTACTGTTGCTCAAATTGCTGAAGAACTTAATTCTGGTTCTGATAGAAAGGTGTCAGAATACACAGTGCATGACGGGTCAGGGCTGTTTTGGCAGCAAAAGGGGGACCAACACAATATTAGGCAGCTGGTCATAATGTTATGCCTGATCGGTGTATAATAAGTATGAAAGCGCACACATACTCAAAGTGATCCCAATAATCTTCTCTCCTCCTGAAAGAAGAGTGAGATTCTTGGACAGTTGTTAAGTCATTCCTCCTGTTTGTGGCTCCACCCCTAACTGGCTCCTGCTCTGGTTCCTCTATTCCATCATTACTGCAGAACGAAGTTTATAACAGTATAAATCAGTATGCCTCAAGATTGTGCTCTGCTGTTATTAAATAAAAACAGTTTGCAAATGTACATGTTCTAAATAAAACATTTAAAATAATAAAAAATAAAACAATACCTGCGTTTTGGTCCTGATTTCAGATCATCCAGGTAATTCTGTCGCTCGATAGAGTGACCACGTGACTTGTTGAACACTGAAACAAATACACAAAATAATAGATTTTTAGTAATAACGAGTTACTAAACAATATAACAGTGTGCAAATTTTAGTCAAAATGTGAAGTGCACTGCAATAGCAGCTTTTCCTTCAAGTGATATAAGAATGCTTAGCTTGACAAATGACATTTAAAACTGGATAAATAACAAACGAAGCAAAGCCAACTATACAGTACATGCTGAATAAAAATGTTTATTTTGTGTTTAAAGTGTGTCGCTGCTTTACCACTAGATGGCACTCAGTTATGTTAACAGTTGAAAAAAACCTATAAAAGACATTAATTACTTACAGTCGATGGCTTTATGAGGTTCAACACCATCTACATCGATCAGATATCTACAATCAAAATCACACACACACACACACACACACACACACAGTACTGAGCTGTTCCCTGCACTCATAATAAATAAACATGGCAAAGTATAAGCGTGTGAGGATCTCACACTCTGCTACTGTATCATTCAACCTTTTCATGTTAGGTTCCCATCTAAAACTACTTTTCATCTACACATGTGCCGGTGAACAGTATGAGGTGTGACGTATGTTCCTTAACATTCATCAAGAAGACAGCTGACTTTCAGGAGTTTGAAAAAGATAGAGCAGCTGTGACATGTCTGAGAAGTTGCATGTGTTTGCCTTCACTCTCAGTTCGGGGGATGCTGGAGGAGATTCTGATCAATTCAGAGAAGTTGGAGATTTATTTTCATATCAGTACGGTATGGGTAAACAAGTTATACAGAATCTCTGGGCTCCTCCGTGTCGTTGGTTCATGCAATTTTACACAATTTCTTGAAATCTAGGTTTTTCTTAGATATCACTTCTCTTACACTGGTGAGTAATCAAGCTAAAAGTGAGAAGCCACTGAAATATCTCAGCAACAAAATATAAATTTATATAATATAAAAAGGAGACTCTGCTCCTTGTAAAGGAAACTCTCAAGACACTTCATTGAACACCTCTTATATACTCCAAATGATCATCGGCTCATACCTACTGTGAGGTATAAACGACATCTGCATGCGTAATGACACATAAATACACACACACACCTACCTGCACACCAGGTATCCAGTTCGGTTCAGGCCGTGGGTGCAGTGAACACCAATCAGCTTATCTGTGTACACAGCAACACTGCTAATCAGTACGCATCATTTATAACCCTGTATTAGTGTAGTGCATTTACACAGAGATCGGTTAAAAATGAAAAGGGAAAAACAACAGGACTGTCATGCTATGGGCTACAAATTACAGCTTCACTGTATTATGAAATTTTATCAATGACTGACATGAACAGGAGATTTATAGGTTGGTGGAAATATTAACAAAATTAGATTTTTTTGATAATTGGGTTATAATGTACTGTATACACTGATCAGGCATAACATTATGACCAGCTGCCTAATATTGTGCTGGTCTCCCTTTTGCTGCCAAAACAGCCCTGACCCATCATGCACACTGTTTTCTGACACGTTTCTATCAGAACCAGCATTAACATCTTCAGCAATTTGAGCAACAGTAGCTCGTCTGTTGGATCGGATCACACGGGCCAGCCTTCACTACTCACGTGCATCAGTGAGCCTTGGCCGCCCATGACCAAATCCTTACGCTTGCCCATTTTTCCTGCTTCTAACACATCAACTTTGAGGACAAAATATTCACTTGCTGTCTAATATATCCCACCCACTAACAGGTGCCATGATGAGGAGATCATCAGTCTTATTCACTTCACCTGTCACTGCTCATAATGTAATGCCTGATCAGTGTATGTAAGTGCATTCTGAATTATATGTGCAATTGTACAGTTTTTCTTGTCACGTTTCGTCTGGTAAACGATGTGTAAGAGAATGAGGGAAATGTGAGTGAGGCCACAGCAATAAATGTAAACACTGGACTTTCTGCATCCTGGTTGAGTGCATGTTTGTTTTTCTTTACACGCAACTCTTACCATGAACACAGGAGGAGTTTCAATATGGAAGATGTAACTATTATTAATATAAATAACCAGCATAAGCATAAATATGAATGAAGCGAGTGACCAGTCAAGGGTGGTTTGTCCTACAATGTTCCCCTGCCAATCATGCTAGACGTGTCGTGGAAACTAATGTTGCCGTTAATGGCTGAAACACACACCCAGGTTACTTTACTTCTTGAATGAGTGCGTACCCAAGTCCAAATTGCGTTCACGCTCATGAGAATCACAGCACAATTTCAGTGTAACTAAACTCAAACCAGTTCCTACAAGTAATAATCTCAGGTTAGGTAGAGCTCTTCCACTGTAAAGCACTTCCTTGTCCACTTTCATGTTAACAAGTGTTTCAGAATAAACTTCCTGTTTGAAATCCCCCACAGTGTTTTCAAGCATGGTTCTGTACTGATGCTGAAAATTTGTGGTTTGTATGATCAAATCTCTACCAAAGATGAACCTTATAATAAATATAATAATAATAATTATTATTATTATTATGTGGGCTGTACCATTGTTCTGATTATCACGCAGAAATCTTCTTACTGCCTTTTTAAAGCAAAGGATGGTGGAGTCACTTGGCACCTCATGCCCTGCTGTAAAGATCTTAAGGTAGTGAAGTGTGTCTGGTAAATCCTGCTGCATACACAAACACAGAAACATACAAAAGAGAAGACACGAGACATCATGTAACCAGATATGAAACAGTTATATCACTTGTATTCCTTTATGGACTATTCCTGCGTGACATCTGCTACAGGAATTTTAGAGATGCAGAAAAAAGACAACACCGTGAACCACTAAAGGTTCGGTGTTATCCTTTTACAAATCTTGTTTGCATTGTCATAATATAGTCTCATCTTGTCATCAGAAACGGAAGCTGTCTCACATCGCTCATCACCTTAACCATGCTGTCTGTGGAAGTGTTTCATTCCAACAATGCCAGGGAAAGGCGTATGAATGTGTAAATGCTACATGGCTTAAGTTCTAATTTAACTTAATGGTAGCTTGTAGACTTCAGTTTAACATCACATTCCCTGATCAGACTGGAGTTGTTCGATATCACAGGCTTGCTTAAGTGTTTTCTGACGTCGTACTACATACATTATCTAACCAAATAGACAAAAAGATGTTGCGGAGATAAAAACAGTAGTACCGCCCATCTTGAAGTCATTTTCTCATTCAGAACAAATCTGGGATCATCTACAATTGTCAACCATCCAAAGCCCAAATGTAATAACCTAGACACAAAGAATAAACCCAGAAACATTCTATTTGTGGGCATGCAGTTGTGGACATGGTGTCGGTCACCTGGGGCTGGTAGTAGCGTGTGGTGAAGGTGAGATCAATGATCAGGCCAAGTTCTTCACCCTCCTTCTTCAACACATCCATCAGATCAAAGGGTCCAAACACTTCTGATACATGTAGATGCCTCCACAAAGCCTGGAAAAGAGAAATGAGGGTCACACGGGGTCAGCACAAAACCTGTTAGTGCTAGTGAGTGCTAGTGTGTGTGTGTGTGTCTCTGTCACCTGTTTTAATGGTACTTTAAATGCGATGAATCGTGTGCCTGGGATCCGCTTGCCCACTGCTTTATAGTCAGTCCATCTGTGTTCAATACACTGGTGTAACTAAGACCAGAAATATCACCTCTGAAAAAGTAGATGACATGTTAACTTACCTGTCAGGGATGGCATTCTTCTTTTTTGGACCCATATTCTATACTAACAGAGACTATATGTCATAAAAATCCCCGCATGTGTTTAAGAACCAGTGTGTAAAATACCAGAGCTAATGAATGAGATGCTGCGACAAAACCAAAACTATTTACGTTTAAGCTTCTTGTCCGATAAATATATCAGATTAAAACGCTACAAAAAAAGCCTCGTTTATTCACCTAAACAATTATCTACCTAAATAAATTAAAAAACCTACACTAAAAGTAAACTAATCCAGCTGCCTGGCACATATCACCATACAACGCTGTCACTAAGCAGCCCGTCTACGCATGCGTCAAAACTGGGTTGCGTCAGTAAAACGCCAATCCTAGTTAGTCAGATTTATATAGTTTTTCAGTTTTACCGTAAACAAATAAGCACTACTATTATTTCAAAGACTTTAAAATTTCATACGATACTCAACTTAAAACAAAATAATATGACATAAACACGCGGCGAAAATTGTATTAGCTGAACGCTAGCGTTACGTCACGACCGGAACGGACACATGCGACGCCGTGACGTCGTCACGCTCCGCTCTGGCGCCGCCTACTGGCTGGTGTCTGACGATGTAGTTTTATGAAACATGGCTCCAGATATTTTGGGGCACTTTTTGAGTTTTTCAGAATTTCTAATTTTCCTCGACGTTAATAAAACAGAATAATACAACAAATTATAGATTTCTGAAATCTACAAGGTGTTTGACCCTTTAATCAAAGCTGAATGAAAACCATTTTTAATGTTTGGTAATGGTATTTTAATGAAAATATACTTGAAAGTGCTTAGAATACAAACATATGTCCATTATGTGAACTAACTTTAAATCCTCATCCTATAAATACATAATAAGCACCATAAATATGTGGTAACTAAAGCATTTGTACACAGAAGTCATTTTGCTAGAGCCACCCAGGTCTGAATGTAATGGCATTCAACATGTGCTTCCACTTCACCTGTTCTGTGTTATTTGGCATAACTATTTTTAACTGAGTAAAAGAAGCGAATGTATCTACAATTAATTAATTAATTAATCTATATATTTAAATTAAATTAAATATTTAATTTAATATTTTATATTTAAGATTTTATATTTAATAAAATATATAATTTACATATTTAAATTATATTTAAATAATTTTTTCTAATTTTTTTTTTATTTTTTAATTACTTATAGTATTAATTAATTAATTAATTTTTTTAAAAGTAGAATATTTACATATGTAATACGTATACATACAATAAATATGTACATATTAAAAATGTAGATGCAAAAGAAAATATAATAACTGATCTTGTGAAGCCATGAACTGCTTAGGGTTCTCTAAACTGGTTCTATGTTGAAGAATAAACTTTTTCTCTGTAGATAAAACAAAATTATGAACTCTTTTGTTGGCTAAATATTTTATAATAAACTAAATATTTAGTTTTTGCTTAGAAAACATATTAGAGAGAATTTTCATTTAAAGGGATGTTACAGAAACACACAGATTAACATTTGCCACAAATTGATCTGCAAACAGAAATAAAATACAGCAACTACAGCAAAACATTATGCATAAAAGAGCAAATCAATGTTTTTATTTGTCATGTAGTTCAGCACTTGACTGATTGTTTAATAATTATAAATAAGTTATAAGGGATTATAAATAATAAAGAATTTTGTGTTATGGAAATCCTCTGCTTTAATCTGTATCACGCTTGAGTAAATATATTGAGGAAGAAGCATGGGCATTCCCCAAAGCACATAAAAATCTGTGTCCAGGGTGGTGAAAATGATGAGATGGATGAGCATCGAACGCGTATCAGGATTTAACAGTTTCATTTCAGCAAGACTTTTTTAGTTTTTTGTGTGTTAAGTGATTAGGTCATAAGATGATTAACACAGATCACGCTGTGTTCGGTAAAAAATGCCCACACCCATGAACCAGTTTCCTCTAAACAGTGTGACAGAGCGTACGCTGAAGCCGGATGTGGCAATAAAAGATGGTGAAGTGTTTTTTCTTTTATTGATGATGGGCACAAAGGTCACTTGTGTAATATTGGTGTTGTCATGTGTCTTGTATTTTAGTATTTTTGCCTTTAATATATGTCACGTAATGTCACGTGCTTTCTATGTAATTATCTACTCTGTCTGTCTATCTATCTATCTATCTATCTATCTATCTATCTGTCTGTCTGTCTGTCTGTTTGTCTATCTATCTATCTATCTATCTATCTATCTATCTATCTATCTATCTATCTATCTTGTGGAAAAAATATACCACACATCAGGGGAAAATGCCAGAAAATAAGCTAAACGATTGAATGAATGAGAAACAAATGATTTGTGATGGCAGCAGAAACACCAATCATACACTTTTATTTATTGTTGTAGGTGATGATTCTTATGTTGTTACAATTTCTTTATGAATGAAAGAATACACACTTTAGATCAATAAATTTCAATAAATTTGGGGAGCAGAAATAGAGTATTAAGAAAATACTTAGTTTAGGCTTTAGTAGGTAGTATATATATATATATATATATATATATATATATATATATATATATATATATATATATATATATATATATATACTCCAGGAAGAGCTAGCTATTTCACAAGATGTTTCACCTGGAAAAAAGGTGGTGCAAATAGTACATACATATATGACTCTTCCGTTGCTCAGTTATGAGTCTCAGTTAATGTACAAACCTGAGAGCAGAACACACTCACACTCACTCACACACACACACACACGCCTTCTCTCTACAGAGGTTGGTGTTCTTCAGCCTTAAACAATTTTAGTTCATTCCGACTCTAGTTGCTATTTATCCTTTTACACCCAAGCTCTTTAAAGGAAACATGTTTCCGAGTGTCAGTAAGAGCATGGCTCATTACAACCGCGCACTAATTGTCTCGGTGGAGAATTACAGCGCATGCGCAGACCTCGACAAGCGGCGGGGAGTGCGCTGGGACACGAAGCGGCTGCACGCCACTCTCAGCCGGAGAGGCTACCGAGTGGAAATCCTGACCGACCCGGAAGCACAGGAGATCATCGCGGCATTTAAAGCAGGTACCTGATTTCCCATTAAATAATTAATTTATTTAATTATTTATTCATTTTAGAGTTCATGAAACACTTAACACAAAATTAAATATACTTACGGTAATGTAATGATATAGAGACCAATTAAATGAAGAAGAACTGAAGGCATGAAGCCTTTATTATCGCCACACATACATTACAGCACAGTGGAATTATTTTTCTTTGCATATCCCAGCTGAGGAAGTTGGGGGTCAGAGCACAGGGGCAGCTATGATACAGGGTCAAGGGTCAAGGGCTTTGCTCAATTGCCCAACAGTGGAGCTTGGTGGTGTTGGGGTTTGAACCCTGATCATCTGAATAATATCCCAGAGCCTTAACTACATGAGCCACCACTGCCCCCCCCCCCCCTTTATATTTATTATTATTATTTTTTAAAACATACACCAATTAAAAGTAAGACAAACAACATTTATAAATAAATAAATAAACATTATATGCTTAATATTATACTCCAATATATACCAAGAAATAAAGGTACCAAACTGTAGGGTGTATAATATACCTGGGAAGGCATGTGTACCTTTAATTAGCTTTTAAAATGAAGTGTGTGTGTGTGTGTGTGTGTTTCCAGGAAAATGGAAAGATAATTTTACTGAAAAAAGTACTGTTTTGTATCTTTATTCTTGAGAGTATAGTATAATCTTGCATGCACTATATATTGTACACAGAACTATTATACTGCTAATGCATACCATCTATATACAGTAAATACTATAACTTTGTTGGTTAAAATCATAAATGGACAACTATATAGCCTACAGTATGTATATAGCCATCTGTAAGATATTAATATACATATATATTAAAACATTCATAGTTAATTACTTAATCTTCTTCGCTCCTAGTGGAGCATGAGGCGTCAACAAATCTTCTCCAGCCGTTTCTGTCCTGGGCGAGTGTTGCCCTGGATTTGATGAATTTCTGAAGATGTAGTCAACGTTTCATTCATAGTTAATAGTTCCTGAAAGAAAGTGTGGATATGACTTCTTAAAGAACAAGACATTCGTAAGAAGAGCACATGCAGAGGTTATTATTATTTTAGCACGTTAACAGCAAAATAATGTATATTATTGACCGTCTAAAGAAACAACAAATTAAAAATGCATTACAGGAAATTATTTTGTAAAAATAATAATAAAAAAAAAAAAAAATCGCAAAAAGCATGTATTTGAGAGATTTGATAATGTAGGAAGGAAGGCAGCTCTGGATGCATTTGTAGAAACTAAACAACTTCTCTGTGATCAATTCAGTATAAATCCCTTAGTAATGGGACTGAAGTGTATCAGTGATAAAATGTAGCTCACTTTATGTAAATGTAACTCACTTTATGGAAGTTATATAGACACCTGTTAATAATTTAAACCTACAAAGTTATCGTATGTAGTTTTATGTAAGTAAAACACTGTATGTAAATGGCATAATATTATTAGCAGTATAGTACGTAGTGCATAGGCCTGTGTACAATACAGAGTATATAGATTCCTAATGTTTCACTAAGACCACTAGTGAAAATGCTTCTATTCAAATGTCATTTCAAATAAAAAAAGGTCATTAAAGGTATACAATGAAGGACGTGCCTGCCTGAATACATCACCTGATCCGTGATGTATTTATCCTGACATTTATCCTGTTCTTTCTTTATCTTCTGCTGTGTAATAGGGTGTGGTTAATAATGTGTGTTCAGTGGTGTGTAGATTTGATTTATAGGAGTTGAAGTGTGTGTTTGTTCAAAGAGCAGCTTAACATGCCTTAATGACTCTGAGCTTTATGGCAGTTCAGATACTCATATGCATTAACAACAATGACAACAACAACAACAACAAGGACAGCAATACTTCTATTACTACTACTACTACTAATAATAATAATATTCATGTTGCAGAGAGTGAGCGGTCAGTACACAGCTGCTTTGTGGGTGTGATATCGAGTCACGGAGAGAACGGAGTGATATTCGGCTCAGATGGATGCCCTGTAAAATTGGGAGATATATACTCACGATTTGGAGGACCAGTGATGGCTGGAAAAAACAAACTCTTCCTGGTTCAGGTCAGAATCACCTCAATTCATGTTTACTTGCTTACATGTGCTCAGTGAAATGCATTATTATTAGTATTGCATGTGTATCATGGAGTATGTCTTCATCTTTTCATCACTGCAGTGTACAGTTGCTTCATCTGTGTGTGTGTGTGTGTGTGTGTGTGTGTGTGTGTGTGTGTGTACAGGCTTGTCGAGGCAGCGAGTTGGATGATGGTGTTGAGACTGATGCAGTCTGCGTAGACTCATCTACAGATGATGGTGTATACGAATGTCAGTCAATTCCTGACCAGACAGTGGTTGCTTATGCCACAGCTCCAGGTACAACACACACAACACACACAAACACACACACACAAATATACATACATAATACATACATATGTCTGCATAAGAACATGATCCTTGACAGTAATCTAAGTGAACTTTAAATACAATAAAAGATTAATCTATGGGACGTTTCACAGGATCTGAAATAAAGAGTAAAATGTTTAATTATAGTAAATTAGACAACGACTTAGATTATTGGCTGAAGAGAAATGTTTGAATGCAGATTAAAATTCTAGCATGGCCTGGTTATTGATTCTTGTATTATATTTGTTTCACTTTATATCCTTTTTTTTGTTTATGTTTTTCTATATTTTACTTTTGTAACAATTTTAATGAGTTTGTAGGTATTTCAAAAGTCAATTACAGAGTAGATTTTCTTTTTTCACATTTATACAGTAGTAAAGAGGTGAGGCATTGGTGGCTCAGTGGTAGGTTTCTCGCCCATCATGCGGAAGGCCCGGGTTCGATTCCCAGCCAATGCCTCAACCCCAGCCACTGGATGCAGTGCCGGTCCCAAGCCCGGAAAAATGGAAGGGTTGCGGCAGGAAGGGCATCCGGCGTAAAACCTGTGCCAAGTTGTTGTGCGGACCAGTTGGTCTGCTGTGGCGACCCCGAACAGGGAGCAGCCGAAAGCAACTTCTATACAGTAGTAAAGAGAGAGTAGACATGTTTCTTTAGAAAGTCCAAAACGACAAATTTATTACTTAGGGAAAGAAGATCAAATGGATTTTGATATATTTAGTTTGAGACTGGCAGCCATGTTTAGTCAAAAGAAAATCATATCTATTAATAATAATTATGTGTTGTGATGTGTGTATGTGTGTGTGTGTGTTTGTAGGCTACAGCGCTTTCTTGCATCCGACCGGCTCGGTGTTTCTGCAGACGTTCTGTGATCTGGTGGAGGAGTGTGAAGGTTGGGAGATCACACGGTTTCTGACTCAGCTAAATCGGCGTATAGCCTTTGAGTTTGAGGCGAGAGGAAAAGTGCTGCAGGGCAAAAAGGAAATGCCGTGTTTCATCAGCCGCCTCACCGCTGACTTTTACCCCTTCACCAACGCACTCAGAGTTTCAGCTACGGAGCTGCTCCGAGACACACACACACTGCTCGCAAAAACTCTATGAGCTGAACTTACACCTGAGGTTAACTCTCATTTATATTGTTCAGGAGGCCTTTATGAGGACATAAAATGTCATGCTAGTGCTGTACAGTGAAAACGAAACTATTTTATGACTACATGGTCGCCAGTACGGTGAATTATAGGGTGCAGTGTAAGAGAGCAGATTGATTTGTGTCTTAAAGCCTGTATGAGCCTAGGACTGGTGGGACAGAGTATTTGCACATATTTAACAAATGCTGTACATTTGGGAGAAAATGTTGATGATACTTGAATGAATACATAAATATGTTATATTTCAGTACCTGACTTAAGAATCTTAAGGTTTTGGGAGAATTGATATGTTTTGGATTGTTCTGGATGTAAAGCCATATTTTGTTAATAAAATCAACTGTTACTGTCACTCCGAGTTGCTCATTCATATCCACAAAAGGCATTCCCTCATCTCACTTTCCCATTAACAGAAATGTTCATTTTTGTTCATTTTGAGTGTTGACATTAGTTGGCTAGCAAAGTGATGCAATCTTAGGCCCTAAAACTGCTATTACAGCTTTAAGTCTTTATAGTGACTCAAATAATTTGAGTCCATTCAGCAAAATGATTCATTCAGACTCATTCATCTGAGGCAGACAACAACCAACACGTGCAATGTAAAAATAGCTTTAGAATTTTTGTTAGTTTGTGCTGTAACTGCGTGTCCATGTTAAAAGTCATTTTCACACTCAGCTCTGCATTGCTATTACATGTACAGAAAATGAGTGAACTGAACCTGAGTCACATACTCATTGAACTTGTTCAGCTCATAACTCTTTCACTCACGAAAAAGATTCACTTATTTCAAAAGTTACCTGTTGCCATGACTGTCTCAAGGCACATGGATCAGTTTCAGCACACATGCAACCGCAAAAAGGAAATCATATATGTCAAAAACCCGCCTGCTTAATGTTATGTAGATCTGCTTTGTACCACCAAAACAGACTTGAGGCAAGGCCTCTGAAGGTGTGCTGCGGTATCTGCCACCAAGACAGTAGCAGCAGATCCTTTAAGTCCTCTAAATTGTGAGGTGAGCCTCCATGGATCTGACTTGTTTGTCCAGAACATCCCACACACACTCGATCTCAAGAATTTGGAGGCCAAGTCAACACCTTGAACTCTTTGTCATGTTCCCCAAACCATTGTCCAACCACTCTTGAAGAGGCTATACCATGAAGAGATGTGGTCTGCATCAGTCTTTAGGAAGGCGGTACGTGTCAAAATAACATCCACATTAATGCTAGGACGCAAGTCAGAACATTGACCAGAGCATCAATTCAATTCATTCATTCATTCATTGTCTACCGCTTATCCGATCTACTCTCGGGTCACGGGGAGCCTGTGACTATGTCAGGCGTCATCGGGCATCAAGGCAGGATACACCCTGGACGGAGTGCCAACCCATCGCAGGGCACACACACACTCTCATTCACTCACGCAATCACACACCACGGACAATTTAGAGATGCCAATCAACCTACAATGCATGTCTTTGGACTGGGGGAGGAAACCGGAGTACCCAGAGAAAACCCCCGAGGCACGAGGAGAACATGCAAACTCCACACACACATGGCCGAGGCGGGAATCCAACCCCCAACCCTGGAGGTGTGAGGCAAAGTGCTAGCCACCAAGCCACCATGCCCCCCTCAATTCAATTCAATTCAATTCAATTCAATTCAATTCAATTTATTTGTATAGCTCTTTTAATAATGATCATTGTCTCAAAGCAGCTTTACAGAGGTATAGAAACAGAAAAAAATGTATCGAGTTTAAAGTCAAGTTACTATTTATCCCTAATGAGCAAGCCTGAGCCGACGGTGGCAAGGAAAAACTCCCCGAGATGATATGAGGAAGAAACCTTCAGAGGAACCAGACTCAGAAGGGAACCCCATCCTCATTTGGGTAGCATTGGACAGTGATGTAAATGTTGATAATGTATATGTCAGATCAGTGGTATTTTTGTTAAGTGGGCATATAAGAAGATTGAAGATGTATAAGGGGTTTGTCATTAACACAAAAAAAGCAATATCACTCCTTGTTGTCTGGTTTAATTTTTGTTCCAGCCACCAAGCTATACAGATTTCTTGCCGACATTTTATACATTTTTGTCTGGAATCCAGGCATACTTGGTGCCGTGACCCAGGTGAACTACCACATTACAGTATGTTGTATCAGGAAGACTGATTCTGCATGGTGATTTGAAGCTTCTGTACAGAAGCACAAAGCAAGCAACATTATATTAAATCTATGATATTTTATGACTGGATAAAACTAAATATAAAAACAGAAGGTAAAGTCAGTGTAAGTGTGACAAATAAGTAAGATCTTATCTCGTCCCTGGATGGGACACCAGTCCATCAAATTTCCCTATACACACATTCACACATTGTTTCACAGCTGTTTTCAAGAGGTGAAATGTGACTGGAAAACTCTGAAACAACCCAAACAGACAGAAACAACTGCTCCAGGAATGAGATGGGAATTTCCGTTAGTTCCCATATGTTTATTTTATTTTATTTATTTTTGCTACTTCCTCGATTGCATGCCAAAGAAGAAAAATCTTTCCTTAAGACATACAAATTTATACACCAATCTACTGTGTCGCAGAATAGCTGAACATGCAATGGGGAAACCTGATGAACATCCCGAATAAACAACAGTGTCACAGATGTGCCTAATTGGTTTGGCACAACAGGAACCTTGAAAACTGCTACAAGGAACAGGTATATTCTAGTTATGCGGAACAACTGCACGGTCTGTTTGCCTGAATTACATCAAGGTTTAGAGAGAAAAAGGCAAAGACATGCCAGAATACCTACAGCCAGATACCAAAGACAAATGGATGACTAAATAAATGATTTTTTAATGTCCTTACAGTAAAAAAAAAATCCTACAGACAGGGCTGGCTTTATTTTTTCTTTTGTTTAGACAAATATAAATAGATAGAATTTGACAGCTTTGCAACACCTAAGATTTAAATGGAAGCTTTTCAATAGTGACTAGACAATTGATGGCAAGGAAAAACTCCCCGAGATGATATGAGGAAGAAACCTTCAGAGGTTGAACATTCATTCATTGTCTACCGCTTATCCGATCTACTCTCGGGTCACGGGGAGCCTGTGCCTATCTCAGGCGTCATTGGGCATCAAGGCAGGATACACCCTGGACGGAGTGCCAACCCATCGGAGGGCACACACACACTCTCATTCACTCACGCAATCACACACTACGGACAATTTAGAGATGCCAATCAACCTACAATGCATGTCTTTGGACCGGGGGAAGAAACCCCCAAGGCACGGGGAGAACATACAAACTCCACACACACGGCGGAGGCGGGAATCGAACCCCCAACCCTGGAGGAGTGAGGCAAACGTGCTAACCACTAAGCCACCGTGCCCCCGAGGTTGAACATAGAGAAAAATAAATATCTCCTCTAACCCGGAGGGAAAATATACTAGCTTGTGGTTTACAAAATGAGATAGATATGTGATAGTTTGCTCATTCGCTAAACCATTCATTCATTCATTGTCTACCGCTTATCCGAACTATTCTTGGGTCACGGGGAGCCTGTGCCTATCTCAGGCATCGTTGGGCATCAAGGCAGGATACACCCTGGACGGAGTGCCAACCCATCGCAGGGCACACACACTCTCATGCAATCACACACTACAGACAATTTAGAGATGCCAATCAACCTACCATGCATTTCTTTGGATTGGGGGAGGAAACCAGAGTACCCGGAGGAAACCCCTGAGGCATGGGGAGAACATGCAAACTCCACACACACAGCGGAGGTGGGAATCAAACCCCCAAACCTGGAGGTGTGAGGCAAGCGTGCTAACCACTATGCCACCGTACCCCCTTCGCTAAACCAATCTTATATTATTTACATCCATATTAATAAAAGCAGTGCATTTACTAAAGGTGTGAGGGATTCAAGCTCTCATTGAATTATTCACTGACCTATTTCTGCAGTTATGCTAAAACTTTCAACACCTGAGGAAACAACAGACAGAAAAACGCTACTAAATCGTCCCAAAAGTTTCCCTTTGTTTATCGGCCTACTGGGCTGAATGTTCTTGATGAAGATCGCTCAAACCTCACGTACAGCACACATATTACATATACACCTTATCACACACGTGTGCCCGCACGCATACAAGATTATATCACATTCATCAGCATTTTCTCCTTATCAGACAGACAGGAGTTTATCAGTGCAGCTACCACATTTGATTCATTCATTTGTTTATTGGCCATATAAGGCCAAGTCCTCTTTTGTAACAAAAATCAAACATTGTGTAAAACAATACTAATCATGCCATGATGCTAATCTGTGTGTAATGCTTTTTTTCCCCACTACCATGGGCTCACTTTCATTTTTCATGGTCACCAAACCCCAGGTCTAAACACAGGAGCAACGTGGAACAATATTTTGTTCACTTCAAACACTGGATTAAATGTGCTGAGCAACCTCCTCGGGCCTGTTTTTGTGGACACAATATACAACATATAAGTAATAATTATAATATATGTTATGTATGTTTGATAAGGTGTGTCTTTTAATGATAACTTTTGAACACTCATTATCAATGTATATATTCTCAGTACATTCATATATAGATTACATACACCAATCAGGCATAAATGACCACCTGCCTAATATTGTGTTGGTCCCCCTTTTGCTACCAAAACAGCCTTGACCCGTCATGCACTGTGTATTCTGACACCTTTCTATCAGAACCAGCATTAACTTCTTCAGCAATTTGAGCAACAGTAGCTCGTCTGTTGGATCGGACCACACGGGCCAGCCTTCGCTCCCCACGTGCA
Organism: Hemibagrus guttatus; assembly: GCA_033459395.1. Classification (NCBI taxonomy): domain Eukaryota; kingdom Metazoa; phylum Chordata; class Actinopteri; order Siluriformes; family Bagridae; genus Hemibagrus; species Hemibagrus guttatus. The sequence continues at coordinate 18,141,499 of JAUCMX010000015.1, read as the reverse complement.
TCCATGCCGTGGCCACCCATGACCCTGTCACCGGTTCACCACTGTTCCTTCCTTGGACCACTTTTGATAGACACTGACCACTGCAGACCGGGAACACCCCACTAGAGCTGCAGTTTTGGAGATGCTCTGATCCAGTGGTCTAGCCATCACAATTTGGCCCTTCGTCAAACTCGCTCAAATCCTTACGCTTGCCCATTTATATATATTTAGTCTGTATATCTGCACATATGTTTATACTTTACCCATGTGCAATGACAACAAAGTTGTTAACATACCAGAAGAGTTTCTGTATTTCAGTGATTCAGACCCATAACTAGTGCTCTACTAAGAATATTAAATAATGATCACTTTTGGATGGAGGTGATGGTGTGAGTGATTCTGTATGATGATGGTTTAAAAGCCTGATAGTGTTCACTATAGCTCTACATTGCCACCTACTCATATATTCCTTTTCTAGTTCAGAGATGAATCTCAGCTAATCTTTCTCTTTCATTCATGCTGGAAATTCCGAGTGTTTGTACAGTTCAGCCCTTAAAGCCTTTATTGCAACAACAAGTCCAGACACACGTTCATCACGACATACCTTTCCTATTACTTTCATTTTAATTGCTAAAATACTTTTCCCTGCTGGTCTAGCAGCTAGGATCTTGTGCTCTCTCCACTGTGACCCATGTTCGATCCCAGCCAGGAAGCAAACCAATCCACTGGGGGTTTTACACACCAGTGCACTCTCAGAGCTGGTCGCAAAAGTGCATCGGGCAAATATAGGTGATCAGCTGTGGCAACCTGAATGGGTTGTGAACACACAAATATTTCTGTTGCCCTAGGCATCAACATAAATTTGTTTACCCAATTTTGAATGCTTTATAGTATTTGTATCAAATAGGAACAAATAAATTGGTTAATCAGTTGTTATGTCAAAATGAATTAAATACCAGACTTTCTGCATTCTCTCAGTACACAGTAAGCATTTACACTGAACGCATTTCTGAAGCAGCTTTTTTAGTCCTCTAACACGTAGGCTTCGGTTCCAGTTTAACCAGTGTGCTTCCACTGTTACCATTAATGTGAGAGCTGTACATAAAATGCCTGCAAATCACATTCTGATTATTTGAAGGTAAAAAGAGGAGCTGAGTTTAGGGATTAGGGATTAATACAAATCAATTTAAATATAAGTGTAATAATAATCTTGAACTTTTTGTACTATATTTCTTATGTTCTGTAAAACTGCTTTGAGACACTGTCCAGTGTTATAAGCGCTATACAAATAAAATTGAATTGAATTGAATTGAATTATTTGAATATTGCAACAAATCACACCAGAAAGTATATTTGTTTAAACAACCATTTATTTTTTCTTTCATATATGCTGGCAAAAGTACAGACAATATACAATGTTTTACAGAATATATAATGAATATATAATATTTTATGAATACACTGTCCCAAAAAGTCTCTATACAGAGGAGAGATTTACTCTTTTTTACCAAAATGTCTTCCATTTTTCACTCTTAAAGCAATTTTGATTCCACCTCCCATACATGACATATATTTATTTTATACTGTATTATGTATATATATAGTGGGGCATGGTGGCTTGGTGGTTAGCACATTTGCCTCACACCTCCAGGGGTGGGGTTTGTTTCCTGCCTCCGCCATGTGTGTGGAGTTTGCATGTTCTCCCTGTGCCTTGGGGGTTTTCTCCGGGTATTC